>VMDO01022317.1:0-33688 GCA_007922755.1 Pedetes capensis | reverse complement strand
TTTGCAATTTATTTATTTATTGCTGTGATATGAGATAGGAAATATTTTTTTCTAATGCTGAGAATAATAGAAAATAATAGGAAAAGCTTTCCCACAGTTGTTTTTTTCCACTGTTCTCCTCGAGGCCCCCCACAAAAAATAAAAGAAGAATGTTCTTTTAATATTTTGGTTATAATAATGTTAAATGTGTTTTTTAATCTAGGAGAAAAATACGCCATATCTTCCTCTTTAGGAACAATACCTTTCTTCACATTTGCTCAAGGCTTCATCTATGAATATCAGAATATACATTGTCAGTATCATGCATTTAAATGCCTTCAACAAAACTGATGTCTCTTAGGTTTATATTTCCATATTTATTTCCCTAAATTCTAGACTGTTTAAAACATCTTTTCTGGGTAACAAATAGGCATGTCAAATTTCTCAAGCAAAATGAACATGTGATAACCTACCTCACCCGAAACTGCTACTTTGCCAGCCACCCAAACTCTGTGATAACTAACTGTGTGAACTCCATTGTTTCAGCCATAAATCGCGGGCTCATGGTTGATTCTTCCTTTTTTTCTCAGACTTAACATCAATTCAATCAGAAAATCATGTAGGCTCTATTGTTAACAAATATCCAGAAGCCCATCCTTTCTCATTATAGCATTGTTTCCACCCTAGACTAAACTACTTGGTTTTTCACCTGGACTACTGAGAGTCCACGCTCACCTTCCAGCTACATCCAGGTCACTCTTTGGTCCATTAGCCACACAGATGGTTGAATACACTTTTCAAAATTCAAGGCAAATTATATTGTTCCTCTCCATGACTTTATGATGACTCATTTTACTTAAAGTAAAATTAAAAATAAAGATATTTTCTCCTCAGGGCCTTTGCATTTGGTACTTCCTCTGCTTAATACTCCTTTACCAATTCCTGGACGAATCTCAACTTAAGTATCTTCTCACAGAAAAATTCTTCCCTGACAAGCTACATAAAATGTCCCTCTACCCATTATTATCTAACATCTTCACTATACCTTTTTTTCTTCCTGTCATTTAGTCATCATTTGTTGTTTATTGCCCATCTCCTCTGATTGGACTATAAATATAACAGCAGGGACTTTTGCTTGATTATTTATGGCCATATGCCTAGAATCTCTGCCAATATCCACAAGACTTCAATAAATATTTGTTGATTAAGCATATCCTAACATATCTTATTGGGGCTGGGATTTAGCTTAGTTGGTAGAGTGCCGCTCTGCAGTCTCTGAGGTCCTGAGTTCAATTCCCGGAACCGCAAAAATGTTAGAAGGACATGGCAATCCACTCCCAAGGCAATCCTGAAACAACCAGCCATTGAAAACCCTATGAGGGCCACTATGAGTTGGACATGACTTGACAGCACCTAACAACAACAACATATCTTATTAAATGTATTCTTATAAATGTATTCTTTAATTTCATTTTTAAAGGTTATTTTTGTTTTAAAAGGATTTTCTTCCTTTTTTCTAACTTGTGATTATATTGTATATTTCTTACTACTGTTGTTAGGTGCTGTTGATTCAGGTCCAACTCATAGTGACCCTATGAACAGCAGAACAAAACACTCCCTGATTTTGTGCCAGGCACATGATCTTATCTGTGTTTAAGCCCATTATTGAAGACACTGTCAATCCATCTAGTGGAGGGTTTTCCTTTATTTTGTTGACCTGCCACTCTCCCAAACATGATGTCTTTCTCAAGGGATTGGTCCCTCCTGACAACATGTCCAAAATACATAAGCCAGGCCAGCTATCCTTACTTCAAAGGAGCACTTTGGTTGCATTTCTTCCAGGACAGATCTGTTGTGTTTTTTGGCACTCCATTGTACATTCAACAATTGTCTCTAGCACCATAATTCAAAAGCATCAGTTCCTCTCCAGTCTCCCTTGTTCAATGTCTAGCTTTCACAACCATATGATGTGACAGAAAATACCATGGCATGAATCAGGTGCACCTTTGTCTTCAATGTGACAACTTTACTTTTAAACACTTTAAAGAGATTTTTTTTTTTCGCCACAGCTTTTCCCAAAGCAATGCATCTTTTGATTTCTTGACTGATGCTTCCATGGGTGTTGATTCTACAACCAAGTAGAGCAAAATCATCCCATCAGATCTCAGAACCTAAATAGAGTTGGACCTAGTTAGTACTTGGATAGGAGACTGCCTGGGAATACCAGGTGCTGCAGGCTTGGGAGAAGGATCCAGCAACCCACTCCCTATAACAACCAGCCATTGAAAACTCTATGAATAGCAGAGAAACCCCATGATAATATTTCCTCTGTTGTACATAGGGTCGCTATAGTCAGACACAATCTTGATGGCACCTAACAATAATATTCTATATTAGATTGCACATAAGTAAGCTACTTTTATACCACCTGCGTGGCTCATCAAATGACTGAATTATTTGTTCCTAACATTTCAGCTGAATCTTTTAGGTATACTGGTTTAAATATCACTTGTCTCTTGCTTTTCAGTTTCACTGCTCCTTCTTTTCCAATACAAATTTCTTCTGATCTACTGTTGTAATTTAATTTCATTGATTATCTAGTTAAATCAACGTAGCAATCAAATTTAAATGACTAACAATTTGACTGAGTTTATGTGTAAAGTTGATGTAATAGGTAAGCAGGTTTTATCTGTGAAATGCCTTGGCTGGATACAAACATTGCTAAATTATGTAGCAACACAATCCATGAAATTTTTATAGCAAAATCCCTAATTATAAATCCTGCTTTTATTAGGCTCATTTGAGTGGAAGCTGGTAAATTAAACACATTTTTAAACAATGAAGCTGGAATGGCTGTTGGTTATTTTTTCTTGTAGACTTTTATAACATGGTTCTTAGAAGAACATGGTCTTTATTTTGAGAGCAGATTTATGATCTGGGTCATTGTTTCTTACTACAGACATTGGCCTGATCTTTTCACAGTCTGGTGTTAGGACTAACATAGCTTACTATCATATATATATGTGTGATATATCTATCTATATCTATATCTATATCTATATCTATATAATGTGTAATATATATAATTACATATACATATATAACATGTAATATATATAATTACATATACATATATAAAATATGTTTTTATATATATAATATGTACAGAGAGGGGGAGAGAGAGAGAGAGAGAGAGAGAGAGAGAGAGAGAGAGGAACTACACCATAAAGAAGGTACAAAAAAACCTTTGTATAGTTACTTCCTATGAATAATTTTATAATTAGAAATAAAGAAGCAATATAAAAGCCAGTCTGTAGCTGTCTCTGCAGGGGTTGAAATGGAAGCCTAGGGGAAAATACTGACTTATTCAACTATCAGGTAACAAAGGGTTAGAGCAGGAGTAGTCTAAGAGTGACTGCATTTCACACATAAGTGTCAATGTTTTTGTGAAACGTTTGGGTAGCACTTTCATTTGCACGTCTTACAAAAGATTCAAGTCAATATATACCTCTTTTTTCCTATACCTCCTATTCAATCAGCTTACATATTGTACTAATATTTCTTTATTTCTTTTCTTTTTCTTTCTGTACTGGAGGTTGAACCCAGGGCCTCGCACTTGCATGCTCTGCAAGTGCTGGACCACTGAGCTGTACCTTCAGCCCATTTTTTTACTTTTTGAGACAGGGTCTCGCTAAATTACGCAGACTGCCTCTGGTCTCGAACTTGTGATCCTCCTGCCTCCACCTCCCAAGCTGCTGGGATTACAGGTTTACAGGCGTGCGCCACCGCACCCGGCTACATATTGTATTAATATTTCTAAACCTTGTTCTAATTGATTTCTTTGTATCTATGCCCTTTTACCATTATCTATAATCTAATAAGAATCCAAATTCTTTGGTGTGCTATTAAAGATTTTTTTCTGGCAGTATGAGGGGTTTCCCTAAACTGCACAGCCTGCCTCTGGCATTGAACTTGTGATCCTCCTGCTTCAGCCTCCAGAGTCACTGGGATTACAGGCATATATTGTCACTGGTGGTAGCCAGTGTGGCAGCCTACCCCCAGAATTTCCTCTAGTTGGGTCCTCCACTCAGGTTAAGTCGGGTCCTTGGCTTTATCACAGAAGAGTTTCAGGGCAAGTCAGCAAGAGGGAAACAAGATTGTAGAGTTGTTGTTGTTGTTGTTGTTGTTGTTAGGTGCCGTCGAGTCGGTATCCAACTCATAGCGACCCTCATAGGGTTCTCAATGGCTGACTGTTTCGGGATTGCCTTGGGAGTGGATTGCCAGGTCCTTCTCCCATTTTTGAGGTGCTGGGAATTGAACTCGGGACCTCAGAGACTGCAGCGCAGTGCTCTACCAACTGAGCTAAATCCCAGCCCACTATTGTAGAGTTAGTAAGTCCACATTTTAGAATGCATGTGGTCCTCAGAAAAAGACAGGCATCCAGGACACGGACATGGGCTTCCCAGAAAAGCCAAAAACAAACAAACAAACAAAAAACCCAGGCATGTGCTCTCTCCAGTTTTCTTTAACCGAGGGCACACTCCAAGTGATGTCAGTCCTAGACACCCAGCTCTGGGCACTCAGTGCCTCAAGTACCTAGAAAGACCCCTGTCATGGGTTAGGGAGTTATGTTGTTGCTAGGTGCCGTCGAGTCGGTATCCGACTCATACCGACCCTCTGTACAACAGGGGAAACACTATTGTCAGTGCTTCTCTGCTATTCAGAGGGTTTTCAATGGCAGATTGATTTTTGGGAGGGGGCTGCCAGGTCCTTTTCCCAAGCCTACAGCTTCTGGTGTTCCTAGGCAGTCTCCCATCCAGGTACTAACCAGGCCCGACCCTGCTTAGCTTCCGAGATCTGACGGGATCGGATGCCACAGGGCTACAGCTGCAGGCTGGGTTAGGGAGGGCAATAGGCCAATAAAATCAAAAGAAGTTCCATGGTTTAGGTTTAAGAAAAAAGTCTTGAAAGAGTTCCCTGGGCATGTCTCAAAGCAGCACAAAGTTCCAGAGAGGAAAACAAGGTCATACTCAAGGGTTACATACATTTTTGACCCAAAGCATGGCTTATTACTATTTTATAATTTTCATTATTTAAAATGTCTCTCCAAAATAACATCTCTATGTAGGCAGTCCTCACAGCAGATTTTGGTAGTTGCATCAAAGTTTTTGACTCTCAGCTGCCAAGACTCAAAGCATATTCTGGGTTGAAAGTTCTTTCCCTTTTCATGTCCCCCAAATTTTTCTCTATCTTTTTATCTTGCCTCAGTAATCCTGCATCTAACTAAAGGGTCCATTCTTATGTGGCTCCTGCCTAACTTTCTAGCTAACCTCTTTCAGCCTAGCCACATTTAACCTTACTTCCTGAAGCTAGGTACATTTATTTTCTTTTCTTTTTTCTTTTAATTTAATTTTATTAGTTATTTTTAATGTACAACATAATGCGTCTCATTATGACATTCCATACGTGCATTTCATTGTACATTACTCATGTTCACTTGCCCCTTACTCTCTCATGACCCTCCTCTCCCATTTGCTTTGGAGTGCTTTCTCCATTCTCTCCCAGTCCCTCCACCCTGTCTTGGTTAGGCAAAAGGAAACAATTGAGACTCAATTCAAGGATTACATACCAGATTAACATTTCATATAATTATAATAAATGTAACAGATTGTATGTTGGAATGGACACAGACCTTGGGAGAATGAAAGTTCAGCGGGAGATCCCATGCTAAGAGCCTAAAGTATCAGTGCCAGGAAGGGGAAATTCTCTCCAAGCTCAAGATAACTCTGGTTAATAGCTAAATCTACATATTTCCTGGCTTTTTTTTCCAGTCTTTTGTTTAAGCTTTGGTTTCATCTTTGCTATAAAAGATGGAGGACTACAGAGGAAAGCTGAAGAGAATTTTTATAACTGTTATTTTCATGCCATTTGGGCCAAACTGTAAAAAAAAATCAATTTTTCCTTCATCCATCTGTTTCTGTCCTTTTATATTTCATTTAAAGAGATGGACTTTAGAACCTAATTGCTTGGTTACATGAGTATTATGCATTACTCTTTTTTGTATATCCCAGCTTCTGGGATATATGTCTGTCACACATGTATGTTTAATGATTTAATTACTTGATTAATCATTTTTCACCTCAGAATACGAAAAAGCCAGAAGAAGATAAATTTACTGGTTTTCAAGTTTCCACCAGGTTAAGAAAATAAGAGGTTAGAATGAGATCTCTATGTTCTGAGTAAAGAAAGTAGTCATATAGGTTTTCACAGATTTGTCAGATTAAATGATTCAGGATCTAAATGATTCAGGGTATAATTAACCCATTTTCATATTTCATCGAGTATTCAAGTATTTTATATTTAAAATCAGGATATGTGGAGTAATAAAATTATGCAGGTGCACTGACTTAAGTAGATATGATTATAAAATGAAAAGTACATGGTAGATACTGGTGACTGTCATGAAGCAAACAGAAACTCACAAAATAATGGGATTTTGGTGCTTCTGACATGTTTGGTGATTTGTGAGGATTATTAGGTAACTAATTCTTTTAAAATTAATTTATATGGTGAATCAGATGTGATCACTGTGTTCTGGTATATCATAAGGGCCAAAAGAGAAAAAATAATCATATTTATTATTTATGGAGAATAATAGATTATTCTACTTGTTTCTTAGTGGGAATCATTAGAAGAGAATAAAAAGAAAGCTGGATAGTAATTAAAACAATTCAACTTCCCCAATACAAAAAAAATGTCATTTAATGTTCACTTTTATTAACTGAAAACACCTTTTTACGACTTTTTTTAATGTTCAATCTTTTCATTCTCTTCTGACTTCAAAAATATACTAAAATAACCTCTCCAGCACCATGTATAAACTTTGACAAGAGGAAAGGAAGATTTGAAAGCTTAGGTAGGATGAATGTTCAAAAGATTCTAATAAGAATATCTGTTTTCAGATTTCAGTTTGCTGAATTTTTTTCCATATCCTGTGCTGTCTTTCTATCTTTGACAAACAAAGCTCTTCGTTCTTCTCTTCCTCTCCAGATTCCCAACACAATTAGAGTTGTGCTGATTAGTTCTGTGGGCAGAAGCAGAGTCATGGGATGTGGTGCAAAGACTTAGTTTTGAATTTCTTTGAAATATCACATGTTCTCTATTCTAATTTCCACCCTTTCAATAGTTTTAGATGGATAAAAAATTAGATATGAATAATAATCACTTGCTGATTAGATCACAGTTGAGAGAGCTCTTACCACAAAAGCAATCACAATAAACAAAGGTCAGCTGGGCGCTGAGTGGGGATTTTACCTTTATTATTTTTCTGTCAGTCTCAAAATATTTCATGTTTATAGAATTCTGTTTTTGAAATAGTCTTATCCTAACTATCATATGTGTTCAACACAGACAGGAGATATAAGGTTTTTGAGTGTCAGTAATATCAGTGCTTAATGTATCATGGCAACATTCAGTAAGGAAACAGCCTATTCTCTAACATTTTAATACATTTTGTGAAATAATAGAATATTGCAAATATTGATCCAAATAGACTCATAATAAACAACATAGTTTAGCAATGAAAACTTTAAAATAGAGTCAATAGACATTCAGCCTAATTCCTTCTTTGCTTATAAGATAATTAACCCACTACTGCTACTGTTGTTGTTGTTAGGTGCCCTCAAGTCCAATCTGATTTCTAAAGACCCAAAGCACATCATGATGAAACATTACCCAACAATATGCCATGCACACAACCTTTCTATGTTTAAGCCCATTGTTGCAGTCACTACGTTTCTTCTCATTTTGACTTGTGCCACATCAGCAAAAGGGGGTCCCAGAGGCTTTACTCCAATCCTGTCATTAAGGTTGACTCTACTTTGAGGAGAAAACTCAGTTATTTCTTCAATGCCTTCCAGCCTGGGCAGCTCATTTTCCAGCACTGTATTTGACAGTGCGTCCCTGCTATTACTAGGGCTTTCAATTGCTAATTGTGTCTGTTGTGCTAATTGTGATTTGCATGGTGCTGTGATGCTGAAAGCAATGCCACCAATATTTCAGATACCAGCAGGGCCACCCATGATGGACATTGTTTCATTTAGCTTCCAGTGTATGACAGTCTAGGCAGAAGCACCCAGCAGCCCAATTGTTGATTCTATATTTGTGCCACTTTCACATAGTCTACAAAAACAGCACCAACGCTCTATCTAGTACATTAGCAGTAAAACTCTGGATCCTTTTGTATGGTTTACCTTAATCAGATTTATTGTTTATCATAGAATGCTGCATAAAGTCTATTTTGCCACAAGGTGTTTAACCCATCTTCTTTTCCTTACATAACTTAAAAGTCCTATTTGCTTAAAAATAAACTTTCAATTTCAGCTAAGATGGAGTAAAAGGGCCTGAATCTACTTTACATCATGAATACAAACTAAGTGGGTATGGGGCAGAAAACAGAGACAAAGAAACAGAGATGGAGATAGGCAAAGACAGGGGCAGGGAGAGGGGAGAGAAAAGAAGAAATATGTCAATTGTTTTCAAGATACTGAACATCAGGTAAGAAAGAGCAGTGATCCCTGAGGTATGGGAATCAAATTTAGTGATCTCTGTGATTGCCATAGCTTAAATGTCTTGAGAGAACTGCAGGCTGTGGCAGAGTGGGAAAGAATTTAGGCAGAGCCCAGGAGACTCCCACAGCAAGGGGATGAACGTGAAAGCTCAGGTAGACCAAGGCAGATAAGGTTTGCAAACCAGAGTAACTAAGACGACAGGTCTGTACAAAGAGATACCTTGGAAGATCTGTAGACCATCCCTTTTAGTATTCAGCAGAGTACTGACTGGACAATATATGTGTGGAAACAAACTGAGCTTCAGGAATAAACTAAGATTAGAGGGACTAGTGACCAGCACTCACAAAGGGCCTAGAATAGGACTTCTTTCCACCAGGCACACAAGAAAACCTTATAATTTATGAAGTATTGGGTTGTTGTTCGGTGTGGTGGAGTTGGTGTCTGATTCATAGTGATCCTATGTACAACAGAGGAAACATTATTGTCATGCTTCTTTGCTATTTATAGGGTTTTCAATGGCTGATTGTTTTTTGGAAGTGGGTTTCTGAGTCCTTCTCTCAAGCCTATAACACCTGGTCTTCCCAGGTGGTCTCCCATCCAAGTACTAACCTGGCCCGACCCTGCTTAGCTTCTGAGATCTGATGGTATCAGATGCCACAGTGGCAGGCTGCAGGAGAGGTACAGGGTAGCCAATTTACAAAGATCTTTATCTGAGCTGGAGCAAAAAAATTATCCCAAGACTAAATGCTCCTCTGATTGAGTTCAACAACTCTTTTAAAACAAGATATAACCTGCTTTCTAAGTTACTATACTGCATCCCAGGACTTAAATATTCAGAGAAACACAAAAATACCAACAACCAAAAAGGCAAAGTTCACAATTTGAGGCATCCAGTCAAAGATGATAATGCATCCAAAGATCATAATGAGGAGAAAAATCAACAAATCAAAACTGACTGAGCACTGAAACTAATATTAAAATAGCAGACAATTGCATTAAAATGGATATTTTACCTGTTAAATATGCTTAAAAAGCAGAGATTGAAACTACAATATCTGAGATGAAAAAATTTACAATGAAATGAGTTAAAAGAAGATTAGACATTTCAGAAAAAAAGAATAGTGAGGTTGAATCAATGTCAACTGAAACTATCAAAAAGCAAGTGCAAATAGAAAAAAGAATGAAGCAAACTAGATAAATTAGCAGTGGGACAACTTATGGTGGGCTAATATACATGTCCCCCACATGTCTGTCAGTTTGCCTTACTGTGGGGGTTTGTATGTTGCTATGACACTGAAAGCTATGCCACTGGTATCTCAGACACAAGCAGGGTTACCCATGGGGGACAGGTTTCAGCTGAGCTTCCAGACTAAGATAGACTAGGGAGTTGGACCTGGCAAATCACTTTGGAAAAAACTTGCCATGGAAAACCCTATGCATAGCAAAGAAACACTATCAGATATAGTGCTGGAAAATGAGCCCCCCAAGTTGGAAGGCACTCAAAAGACTACTGGGGAAGAGTTGCCTCCTCAAAGTAGAGTCTACCATGATGACAGAAATAGAGTAAAGGCCCAGGGACCTTCATTTGCTGATGTGGTATAACGCAAAATGAGGAGAAACAACTGTAAACATTCATTAATAATTAGAACATGGAATGTATGTAGTATGAATCTATGGAAATTAGCAATTGTTAAAAGAGAAATGGAGTGCATAAACATTGACATGCTAGGCATCAATGAGATGAAATTGACCAGCAAGGGCAATTTTGAGTCAGATAATCATTGATTCTACTATGCTGGGAATGATAAACTAAAAAGAAATGGGGTTGCATTCATCATCAAAAAAGACATTTCAAGATCTGTCCTGAAATACAATGCTGTCAGTGATAGAATAATATCCATATGCCTACAAGGAAGGCCAGTTAATATGACTATTATTCAAATTTATGCACCTAACACTAAGGCCACAAATGATGACAGGGAAGTGTTCTACCAACTTTTGCCATCTGAAATAGATCCAACATGCAATCTGGGTGTACTTATAATTACTGGTAAGTGGAATGCAAAGGTGGGAAACCAAGAAGAAGACTTAGTAGTTGGAAAATATGGCCTTGGTGAAAGAAGCAATGCTGGAGATTGCTGGAGATTGCATGATAGAATTTTGTCAGACCAATGACATTTTTATTGCAAATACATTTTTCACCAACATAAACAGTGACTATGCACATAGACTTACCAGATGGAACATGCAGGAACCAAATCAACTACATTTGTGGAAGGAGACAATGGAAAAGCTCCATATCAAATGACAGAAAAAGACCAGGTTCTGATTATGGATCAAACCATCAACTTCTCATATGCAAGTTCAAAATGAAATTGAAGAAAATTAGAACAAGTGTACAAGAGCCAAGGTATGACCTTTAGTATATCCTACCTGAGTTCAGAGACCACCCAAAAAGCAGGTTTAATGCATTACACAAAAATGATAAGAGACCAGATGGCTGTGGCATGACATCAAATATATCACTCATGAAGAAAGCAAAAGGTTATGAAAAAGACAGGAAAAAAAAAAAGAAAAGGCCAAATTATATATCAAAAGAGACTTTGGAACTTGTCCATAAATGGTGAACAGTAAAAGTGAAAGGAAGACATGATGAAGTTAAGGAACTAAATAGAAGATTTCAAAAGGCACCTTGAAAAGACAAAAACAAATATTATAATGACATGTGCAAAGAGCTGGAGGCAAAAAACCAAAAGGGAAGAACACACTCTGTGTTACTCCAGCTTAAGGAAGTGAAGAAAAAATTCAAACCTTGAGTGGCAATAATGAAATATTCTCCAAGGAAAATATTAAACTATGTAGGAAACATCAAAAGATGGAAGGAATACACAGAGTCATTATACAAAAAAGAATTGTTGGATGAACAACCATTTCAAGAGGTTGCATATGAAGAGGAACAAATGGTATTGAAGAATGAAGTAGAAGCTACCTTGAAGGAATTGATGAAACACAAGGTTCCAGGAATTGATGGGATACCAATAGAGATGTTTCAACAAACAGATGCATTATTGGAGGTGCTAACATGTTTAGGCCAACTGATTTGGAAAAAAGCTACCTGGCCAACTGACTGGAAGAGATCCATACTTGTGCCTGTTCCAAAAAATGGATTCAACTGAATGTGGAAACTATCAGACAATATCATTAATATCACACACAAGCAAAATATTAGTCAAGGTCATTCAGAAGTTACCGCAGTAGTACATAGGCAAGGAACTGTCAGAAAATCAAGTCAGATTCAGAAGAGGGCAGTGAATCAGGGACATCATTGCTGATGTCAGGGGGATATTAGCCAAAAGCAGAGAATATCAGAAAGATGTCTATCTAGGTTTTATTGACTATGCAAAGCATTAGACTGTGTGGATCATAACAATATATGGGTAACACTTTGAAGAATGGGATACCAGAGTACCTAATTATACTCATGAGGAATCTATACATGAACCAGGAGGCAGTTGTTCAAATAGAACAAGGAAACACTGCCTGGTTTAAAGTTGAGAAAGGTGTGCATCAGGGCTGTACACTATCACCATATCTCCTCAATTTCGATGCTGATCAAATAGTCTGAGAAGGTGTACTTTATGAGGAAGAATGCAGCGTCAGGATTGGAGGAAGATTCATTAACAACCCATGTTATGCAGATGACACAACTCTGCTTGCTGAAAGTGAAGAGTATTTGAAACATTTACTGATGAAGATCAAAGAACATAGCCTTCAGGATGGACTGCAACTAAACATCAACAAAACAAAAATCCTTATGACTGGGTCAGGATTCAACTTCACAATAAATGGAGAAAAGGCTGAGATTGTCCATGATTTTGCTACACTTGGTTCTACAATCAACCACCATGGAAGTAGCAGTCAAGAAATCAAAAGACACATTGCTTTGAGAAAAGCTGTGGCAAAAGATCTTTTTAAAATTTTGAAAAGTAAAGATGTCACATTGAGGGCAAAGGTACACCTGACTCATGTCATGATATTTTCAGTAACATCATATGGTTGTGAAAGGAACAAGGAAGATAGGAGAATTGATGCTTTTGAATTATGGTTTTGGAGTCGATTATTGAATATACCACCATAGCCTGCCAATATAACCAACAGATCTGTCCTAGGAGTGCAACCAGAATGGTCCTTGGAAGCAAGGATGGCTAGATTGTGTCTTACATATTTTGGAAATGTAGTCGGGAAAGCCCAATCCCTGGAGAAGGACATCATGTTTTGGAGAGTGACAGGTGAATGAAAAAAAGAGAAACCCTCAACTAATGAATTGACACAGTGTCCACAACAATGGGCTTAAACATAAATAAGATCATGTGCCTGATACAGAACCAGGGAGTATTTCAATCTGCTGTACATAGGGTTGCTATGAGTCAGACTCAATTCAATCACACCTTACAACGATACACATGTAATTTGATTCTGCAAGGAGAGTAGAAGGAACACAAATGTTTCAAAAACAATGACTTTATAAACCATTCTTAGGAGAAGGACCAGGCAACTCATCCCCAAAAAACAATCAGCCATTGAAAACCCTATGAACAGCAGAGAAGCACTAACAATATTGTTTTACCTGCTGTATGTAGAGCCAGAGCTGCTATGAGTTGGACACTGGATGGCACTAATAATAACAACAATATGGAACATTTGCCAATACAGGCCAAAATACATGTCAGGAAACAACTTTCATTAAATTGAAAAGGATTCTATGTATATATAAAATGTTCTCTGACTATAATCTACAAGAAAAGAATACAAATAAATGTCCCTAGAAAATTCTCCAACTATTTTGAAAGTATTAATATAGTAGGGAAAATAAGCAAAATATTTTAAATTTCTCTATTAGTTTTTGGTATGATCTGTGAGTTATTTTATAGTGACTTGAATAAAAATAATCATTACTACACCAAAATTTGTAAAATGACACTAAAGTCATACCTAGAAAAAAATATGTTCATTCATAAAGAAAAAGGCTTCAAATGAATGACTGCAACTTTCGTCTTAATAAAGTAGAAAAAGGAAAGTTAAACTCACACTAAGCAGTAAAAAAAGGATAATCGTAATAATATAGTGAATAAATTCTAGTCAGAATGGAAATCAATTATAAGGAAACCAAAAAAAGAGAAACAAAATTAATGAATTTTTATTTTTATTTATTTATTTATTTTTTTGTGGTACTGGGGGTTGAACCCAAGGCCTCGCGCTTGCACGCTCTGCAAATGCTGGACCATTGAGCTGCACCCTCAGCCCAGTTTTTTACTTTTTGAGATAGGGTCTTGCTAAGTTATGCAGACTGCCACTGGTCTAGAACTTGTGATCCTCCTGCCTCCGCCTCCCGAGCCACTGGCATTACAGGCGTGCACCACCAGCATTTAGGAGGCAGAATGATTGAGAATTCAAGGCCATTCTGGGATACATGGTGAGACTGTGACTCAGAAAACAACAAGAAACAGCAACAACAACAAAACGAAGGACATCTGGACTGGTGATATAACTCAGTGGCAGAGTGCTTTCCTAGCATGCCTGAGGCCCTGGGTTCAATCTCTAGTACTGGGGAAAAATAAACTACAAAACAAAACAAACAAACACATTTTTTTAAAAGCAGCTAAGGACATTTGAATAAACCAGGTACTTTAGTTAATAACTATGTATCAATATTGGTTTGATAACTGTGAGAGATTTTGTCACCTAACGTGTATTAGTTAGCTTTACATTGCTGTGACAAAATACTTGAGGAAAAAGACCTTAAAGAAAGAAAGACTTATTTGGGCTCATGGTTTCAGAGATTTCAGTCCATGGTTGGCTGGTTCCATTGCTTCTGCACCTGTGGCAAGGCAGAACACCATGACAAGGAGTATGTGGTGGAGCAAAGCTGCTTACTCTGTGGGGGACAGGATGGAGAGAAAGAGAGAGAGAGAAGACAGGGAGAGAGAAAAATGAGAGAAAAAGAGAGATAAAGAGAGAAGAGAGAAAAGAGAGAGGAGAAAGAGAAAGAAGAGAGAGGAGAGAGAAAGAGAGAAAAGAAGAGAGAGTCAGGGAGAAGAAAGAGAGAAAAAAACAGAGAAGAAAGAAAGAGAGAGAGGAGATAGAAGAGAAGAGAGAGAGGTGAGAAAGAAGAGAGAGAAAGGGGCCAGGGACAAAATATACCTGTTTAAGACAACTTCCTCCAACTAGGCCTCACCCCTGAATAGTCAACTAATCTATGAACTCACTAGTGGATTAATCCATTGATGAGATCAGAGTCCTCATGATCCAAGCACCTCTCAATGGCCCTGCCTTTCAACACCACTGTCCTGGAGACCAAGAATTAAACTCATGAGCCTCTGGAGGACATTCTAGATCCAAGCTATATATAGCATGTTGTTGTTGAGTGCAGTGGAGTGAGGTTGAACTCATAGTGACCCTACATACAATAGAACAAAACACTCTTCAACACTGTGCCATGCCTGGCACTGTCAGTGCTTCACTGCTATTCATAGGGTTTTCACTGGTTGATTGTTACTGGAGTAGGCTGTCAAGTCCTTCTTCCATTTTTGCAGTGCTGGGCATCAAATCCATGGCTCCAGAGAGTGCAGAGCAGCACTCTACCAACTGAGATAAAGTCCAGCCCAAATCATAGCATATTATATGATGATAAGAGTAGAAATCAGATGTAGAATATTTAGGAACTCTCTGTATTGCCATCTCGGAATTTCTGTAAGTATAAAAATATTCTAAAGTTAAAAGCTGATTTTAATATTACTCTCTTTTTCCTAAAAAGTACATATAAAACTGTCTCTGAAAATTTATTATCATCTTTATTTGAATGTTAATAAAATTATCTTATATCCTTTCATACAACATCATGTGTTTTTTTTTACCAGCTCTCTCTTATTTCCATTTTTACTTCTCTCTTAATTCTTGACCTAAACTTATAACTTGACAAGGATAAAAGAGAAGCGGTCAGTAGATTCAGTATCTCACTATCACATCTACAGAAACTTATATTTTTACCTCTTTTTCTTCTGTTATAATAAAAGGCATTTTTCTCTACTTAGTCCTGTTCTCTCTCTTTCTCTGTCTTTGGAGATAAATGGAAAAAGATAGATATGATAGATAAATAACTTGTAGACTCCAGCTTCAAGTCTCATTATTTTAAGAATATTTTCAGTGATACTATTAACATCTATGTGCTATCCTTTCCTCTTTCTATCAGAGACTTAATGGTTCTTCTATTATTTATTATTCTCACCTCTAACTCAATCTTTGTTCTTCACTTTTTATTCCCATCCTTTTAGATAATGCCACTGAAAAAGTCAACAGGAACATCCTGCCACTAAATCAAATGATCACCTTCAGTCCATGTTCTCCCAGCATATTGACAGGGTTGGCCACTCCCTTTCTGTTAGAACATACTTTCCTTTCCTGAAGCAGTTCCATATAATTCCATTCTGCCAGTAACTTCCAAGTTTATGTTTGGATTTAGGCCTCCTTTTATACTCTTCCAGCCTTGTTTGTTCTCAAAGCAGTGGAACTTGGTGGCCTGGAGTCCAGTGGACCTGTGCTTTGTTTGGTGCTTTATAGTCACTGTTTTGAGATTATCAATAAATTTTGAACAAGGTTTCCCATATTTTCATTTTGCAGTGGGACACAGAAAATAGAGAGTTGGCTCTGTCTTCAGTTGGATATTTTTCCAGGAAAATTAAACTTAAAACATATACAAAAGATTTCATGGTCTACCCAAAATCTACTCCTCTGTTATTGTGAACATCAATAAACAGAATATAATCAGGCATGTTGTTAAGTTTAAAGCCAAAGTCCTATGACATCTGGTACTTTCTCCCCTTAAATGCTCAGTAAATCACCAAGTACTATCTATCTAAGCTCCTAAGCTCAAGGTAAATCCACCTGCTTTTCTACTTTGCTTTTTTGACACTCATGCTCTTTGCTAGAACTATCAGGACACCAACATTGTTTGTCTCTATAAACCAAACTTGCACTTCTCTTGTCTGTTTTCCATTCTAATCCAATTCCTATATTAACTTACTTTGCTGATACTCTATTATGTGTTAATGATGTAGAAATAAACACTGGCATAGATCTTTATAAGAACATTTTTGTTAAAACACTGGATTTAAAAAAAAAATCAATACTTATCTTCTCTAATTTGTTCACATAGAATCATTGATTTAACATTTCTATCCTTGAGTATGTCTCATAAAGATAAAGGCACATTGTCTCAGAATCTCTGGTCAACATTCCCTAAAGTTCTAATTAAATGGAAAGTAACCCAATAAATAAATACTTCTAAAACCTAAATAAAATGAGTATAAATCTTACTAAACCAGGCTGCACACTTAAAATGATTCATTTTAAAATACCATTTCAGGTTTTTCTAATAAAAATGGAGGATAATTTCAATAGAAATAAAGTTACAAAATATTATGGTAGAAAGTTAAATAAAAAAATTTGAGAGTGTGAGTAGATTCTTGGGGAATCCCGCATTTTTCAGGCCATATTGGTAGCTATGGATTGGGTGAAATGTCTTGAGCTTTTTGTATAGCATCATTCATGAATCTATGGGCCTTCAGATCTTGTCTATGTTATACCAAAAACATTGTGTGTGTGTGTGTGTGTGTGTGTGCACACATAGTACATTTATATATAACATATATAAGCATATATATAATCTCATACATACATATACACATACAAGGTGTGACCAAAAATATGGTGAATACTGCTGCTGAGTGCCATCCAATTGAAAGGCAGGGATTTTCAATATGAGAAATGGCAAAGAGCACATTGAACCTTAGTAAAAGTCTGTGACATGTTTCACCTTATTCGGCACAGTTAGTTGGGTGTGAGCTATATTTGAGACAAGGTGTGTTTTAAAATGGGCCTAAGTCATGAATAAGTCTTTTTTTATAGCAATTTCTTTCAAATAAAAACATTACCATGTTTCTTCATCTACCTTATTCACTGGATCTGGCACCATGTGTCTTTTGTTTCTTCCCCAAAGTCAAAATGATCATAAAAGGTAAATGTTTTGGATTCAGGACATTGAAACAGACACAAAAGTGCAACTAAAGACACAAAAGACTTCCAGAACTACTTCAGCAAGTGGCAAGAATGACAGGGTAAGTGTATTCAAAGTCATGGAGAATATTTTGAGGGGGAATAATGGCAATGTGTCTTTTATCATAAATTTTTTAAACATTCACTGTATTTTTGGATCACACATTGTATGTACATTAAAATAGGCATATATACATATACATAAATCTATGTATTGTAGATGCTATAATATAAAATTTATAAAAACATGTTATACTTCTAATCTATAAAAAAAATCTGTGGATTCTATTTAATAATTCTCTTTTAGGGCAGGGGTTTAGCTCAGATGGTAAAGTGCTGCTCTATACTCTCTGAGACCCTGGGTTTGATCCCCAGCACCACAAAGATGGGTTAAGGACCTGGCAACCCACTCCTGAAACAATCTGCCATTGAAAACACTATGAATAGCAGAGAAGCACTGACAGTAGTGCTGGGCATGGTACAGCGTTGGGTAGTATCTGTTGTACACAGTGTCATTATGAGTCACAACTGACCCAACAGTGCCTATCAACAACAACAACAACAGCAACAGAAAAGAGCTCCTTCTTAATGTCCCAAATAACAAACAAAAAAGCTTAGAAGTAGATACAATCACTGTTCATTATCTCAATCGTAAAATATAGAATGTGGTCATCTTGTCTCTGGAAAGCAGTGACAAAATCTGACCACGGGCAAGATTATCTTTGTCTGGAGTCTCTGGAGTGGAGTGACCTCTATTAAATAGATTTTTTTCTTCTCTTTTCTAGTATTGGGGGATGAACCCAGGGCCTCGTGCATGCTCTATCACCAAGGTACACCCAGTAACCCTTCGTCCATTTTCAAATTTTGAGACAATGTCCTGCTAAATTGCATAGGCTGACTTGGACCTCAAACTTGAGATCCTCTTGCTTCAGCCTCCCAATCACTGGGATTACAGGCATGTGCCACAGTGCCCAGATATATTAACCACGTTTGTGAAACAAACAAACAAAAAAGTATATTTGAGGCAACTGAAAAGTCAATGAGGAAGTATCAAAATATAAGTGAATGTTATTATATGAGTAGAGCACATTTTAGACTAATTTTTGTCTCTTAGAATTATGATGTATTAATTCACTGCCTTATCATTAATTACTTAAGGTCCACATAATGAAAAAGGGATTTCCTCTTATCTCTGACCACCATTCCCTAAAATACCAAGTAAACAGAAGAACAGACATAAAATAAATTGCATGTTTTAAAGGGATAAAATATACTAACTGCATAAAAGTCCCCTGTTTCATACCCTCCATCTCTTTTGAAAACCCTTCAAGAAGCTAGAACCCTCCAAGATCATTCATTAGGACACTGATTATCTCAACTTTATTCTAAAGCTCAACTGTAATTTTCAAATATGTCCAAAAGGCAGAAAGAAGAAAAATATTTCACTTAAAATTTCAATGGATAATTATTTTTAAAAGCTAGGACTTTATAAGCAAATTATGATTGTTATTTAATCAATAATCATTCTAAATGAATTTAAAGCATATTCAGGAGGTTATTAAATAAATTACAGAATCTACTACTCATTTATATGAAAGAGAGGGGGGGAGAGAGAGAGAGAGAGAGAGAGAGAGAGAGAGAGAGACAGAGACAGAGACAGAGACAGAGACAGACAGAATATCATGGATTTCCTGCAAATATGTTTGCACTTTTATTACTTTTTGCTGACTTATAAGTAGGAATAAGGAAAGAGGGAAAGCTTTTGTAAAGATGCCCAAGCTCTTATACAACATAAACTCATTCAGTCAACACATTATTATTAAATGCTGGTCTTGCCCAGCTAGGTGTTCATGATAAACAAGAAGTATAACAGAGCTACAGACCTAATGGAAATTGTATTTCAGTTTGAAAATGTAGAGGGCTCAACCTCTATTGGCCTAATTCAGTCCAAGGTTCTAATACTCTTACCTAAATGACAGCAGAAAAAACATATTAACATCCTGCTAGGATTTCTGGAGTTTTCAGATATATGAGAGATAAGTCCAAAAGAAAAAAGGTACAGAAGTTCTGTTCAAATAGGAAATCGGTGCTAAATTACACAGGAGCTGATGGCTCACTTTAATCTTAGAAATAAAAAGTAGTTAGTCTAATAAGCTCATGAAAATTTAAATATTATCGAAAGCTTACTTAGTTGGACTCTATTCAACAGCACCTAACAAAAACAACAACAACAAAAGCTTAGTTATTCCTCGTTACTTTCTGTAATCTATATCTGAGACTATTAGCCTTTTCACTCATGAAATCAAAGTCAGACCCCTCTTGGCAGGTTGGTGCTAGATAGGCATTAATTCTGCATTCAAATTTGATATAAGTATTCTAAAGTAATGAAGTTTCTATTTAAAAGCCTTCTTCTTTCACCTAAGTTTAGAAAACAACTCAGAATGAACTATACCCATGCAATTATGTTCAACACTTAGACACTTAACAGCATGGTAATGGAGAATAGTAGCACATATAATGTTTAAGAATTAAAAGTTACTTAAAAACAGTTCAACACACACGTGGGTTTAATGCAACTGTTTCTAGCTAAGTGAATTCTAATTGACCTAAATGTTTTAGGTCTTGACAATCATATGACTTGGGTTATCTGTTTTCTGCTTTGTATTTTCAACTATTTCCCAAATATTTCCTTTGTTAATTGTGTTTTATATTTTGTAGTTTAAAACTACTATGGTTAATTGTAACTTGATGCACTACTCTACAAACTCAAGAGGCAAAGGTTTAATTTGGGGAGTAAGGTGGTGCTGGGGATTGAACCCAGAGCTTTAGGTATGCTAAGCACACACTCTACCATTGAGCTCTACCTCTGGCCCCTGAAAAGTTTAACTTTTTAAAAAAAATTCTATTTTTTTCTTAGAGTGCTAGGGGTCAAAGCCAACACCTTGTGCATGCTAGCCAAGCACTCTACCACTGAATTATATCTCCAGCCCAAATATTTCTAGTTACTGTCTCAAGTCTTCCCCTACCTCATCAACCCAAAAAGTCTCTAATATTTAAGAAATTTAAATTTAAGAAACCAAAAAATCTCTAATATTTAAGAAATTTAAATTTAAGAAAGGACTGGTGGTACAGCTCAGTGGTAAGGCACTTGCCTAGCATAAGTGAGTATCCTTAGTAGATAATTCTACTGTCCTGATTTTTAAAGAAGCTTGGCAATTTATAATGCTCAGACTGCTCACACACAGCTATAGTTACTGGGCAATGGCTCATTTATTCTCTCACAAATGATGTAGTTCTTCTAAGACTATATTTATTTATGCATAACTTGGTATAAATTACTGTATGTAGAACAAAACTACATTGTCTGGGTGCTATTTGGGCCACAGGGTCATTTTGGGACTCTAGCTGCTGTCTTGTAAGGAGTCTCCTAATAGCTTACCCTAAGTTCTGATTTCAGAGGATTCCCTTTTAAGACAGCAGTCAAAAATATTTTCCCTTTAAATTCTCAAATATTAAAGATCTTATTGTTCCTGTTACTTGAAAGATAAAGCTTCCAAACAATTCTCTTAAAAAAAAACAAAAATACTCTCAGTCCTTCTGGAAAAGATTGTCTTCATATGAAAAAGAAGGTCAGGTCATCATATATTAAGAAGAAATTAATACAACTACATTGATCTGAGGTTTAATAATGTTATTTAATTTCACTTTGAAATAATCCTAGCAAAATTAATACCATAGAGCCAATAATCATTAAAACAATATTAAATATGTAAATTTAAGTACCTTAAAAATGTAGTTACAATGTATATAATATTCTAAAAGTAGATGTTTATTAGTTGATTTGGAGTGTTGAATGGATATTTACCACTCCATACTTTTCAAGCTTCATATTTACCTATTATATTTTCACTTTAAATCTTACATTGTGAATGAATCTAGGTCATAATGCAATGTGGTATATTTAAAAAATACACATGCCCAAAGCTAGAACTATTAAAAAAACCATACATACCAGGCATTTGAAAAACAGTGAAAGAATGTTTGTTTGAGTGTTTAGATGCTAGGGATATAGCAGGGAACTAAACAGACAGAAATCCATGTCATTGTGGGGCTTATAGTCTAGTAATTGTGTAAACCATTAGTAGATTTGTGGGTAGAAATTGAGCCTTGATTTCTTACATAAACTTTAAAACATCAGTTACAGAGCAACAACAGTACCATTCAAAAACAAACACTTATCTCCAATTATTTTGATGTGACAGCTTATCTTCTCCCAAGGAAAGCTAAGGGACTGAAATATGGAAATGCCACCAAGCATGCCACGGAATGTGTCAAATACACAGAGAATACCATTTGCCACCATTCTGAAACATCATTAAGGAATTGATGAAATCTCTTACAAATGTCAACATCTCCTAAAAAAAAGCAAGTGGCTTTGTAGTTTGTAGTTTCTTAAAAAAAAAGTTTGATAGATAAAAACATTGATGAAGCAGGCACATTTTGTGGCACAAACCTGTAACCCCAGCAACACTAAAGCAGGAGAAATATGAATTTGAGGACAGAGGCAGCCTGTGCAATTTAGAGAGACCCTGACTCAAAATCAAAAATTTAAGAAAGGGCTGGCAGTACAGCTCAGTGGTAAGGCACTTGCCTAGCATAGGTGAGGCCCTTGGTTGAACCCTCAGTACTGGAAAAAATAACTGATGAATGAGTGATGTGAAATGGCTTATGAGTTTCAAAGGTGTACATTTCAGTGCAAACAACTCATGCTTGTGTCATTGGCCCATTGAGAATTAATTAATTCTTTAATAGAAGTTCAGCTAGTTCCATCATATTTCTTATGTCATTTGTTAGAGATCCTGTCTTCAGCATTTGGACTAAATATAAATGCAGAATAAGGAATTTATTCAAACAAGTTCTCAAACATATTTTGTTAGGGCTGTGATTCTTTTAACAGCTTTAAGATCCGAGAAAATGAAAATTGAGTCTGTGGCCTTTTATATTATTTGTTTCCAGAATGATGGCTATTTATATTTGAAAGGTTCTATACTAGAGAAAAATCAACATATTCATATAATCTTTCAAAAGGATGACTGAGGTCAAAGTGATGGGGTTTTATAAATCACTGTGAGAAAAACCATTTGGAACTTGAAACAGAAAGAAAATTAAAAGACAGGGTATTGTCTCAGTGTCAGCCTTGTACTTTGATTAACTTTATAACGAGCAGGCTACTTTACAACTCCATTGGAGCAGAGGTTAATTTGTAGATTTTTGCCTGGTGCAGGTGCAAATAATTTTAGCACAGTGAAACAAGGATGCCTCCAAATTATACTTTACTGTAACCAGCATTATATCAAACTCAGCTATCTTATTTAATATTCCTTTATTAATCTGCCTATAAATACTTAGGTGCACACATGCTCTGTAATCTAGTTTTGCCACTTTATTGGGTCATTAACATAATGGGTTTGATGCAATCTTTGAATTAGAATTTATATTATATTTCTATGAAAATACAGTTGGACACAGTATTTGGGTAAGGAGTAAGTGATTTTTTAGGATTATGGAGAAGAAAAAGAAGTAAATCAAAGCAGAACTTAGGCGCTCATCAGCCACAGAAGGATTGAGATCAGATTCTACTGGTTTTCTTATATTAGATTTCAGTTAAGGAATATTGAAGGTGAATTACAGTATTAGTAGGGTGATGCATGAGGAAATAGAGAGGAATAAGGAAAATGCTAAGCAGTGCAGCTTTCTCAGTAAATAGCTTTCTATTTACCAGAAGCTTTATATTCATTATATCTTCTCACAACTAGAAAAGATGATTTCATTTTATTGGGCAGGGAAGTGAAATGAATATTAGAGAGGTAAAGTGTCCATGATGTAGACCCAGGTCCATTTCTGCTCTTCCTATTTCTCTCTGGTTTTTCCATGTTGTTGTTAAGTGTTGTTGAGTCGGGTCTGACTCATAGTGACCCTATGTACAACAGAACATAACACTCCCTGACACTGTAACATACACACAGTCGTTTTTTATGTTTGAACTCATTGTTGAAGTCATTGTATTTCTTCTCATTTTGAGTCATGCCACATCTGTGAATGGAGGTTTCAGAGGCTTTACTCCATTCCTGTCATTAAGGTCAACTCTACTTGGAGGAGGCAACTTTTCCCTGGACATTTTGTGAATTCCTTCCACCCTGGGAGGCTCCTTTCCCAGCACTATATTTGACAGTGCTTCTCTGCTATTCACAGGGTTGTCAGTGGCTAATTGTTTTGGGAGTGGGCTGCCTGATCCTTCTCCCTCATCTTAGTCTGGAAGCTCAGATGAAACCTGTCCACCATGGATGTCCCTGTTGGTCTCTTAAGATATGGGTGGCATAGCTTTCAGCATCACAGTAACACACACAAGCCCCCACAGCATGACAAGCTGACAGACATGTGGTGGGGGTGGTTCTATAGCACCAGCTAAACTCATACTAAGATTTGTGTGTGTGTGTGTGTGTGTGTGTGTGTGTGTGTGTGTGTGTGTGTGTGGTACTAGGGTGCTGAACCCAGGGCCTTGTGCATACTTTTGCAAGCAGTCTACCACTGAGCTGCTCCTTAGTGCCCCCTTTTTAATCTTGAGACAGGGTGTCCCTAAGTTACACAGGCTGCCTCTAGCCTTCAACCTGAGATCCTCCTGCCTCTGTTTCTTGAGCGGCTGGGATTACAGATATGCATTACCACTCCTGGCTTCACAGTAAGATCTATAGCATCCCTGATCTTCAGACCTGGGGGCTGTAGTGTGAGTCACAGACATAATAGGAAAACAAACTAAAGTCTGTGTATTTAGACTGTGCTATTTATAAAATTGCCTCAAACATTTTGGTGACAATAAGTGCTTAATTAGTCAAAATTAACTGATTTGTGGTAGGGTAAACATTGGAGTGGCAGGTCAACGAGAAAAAGAAATACCCTCCACCAGATGAATTGACACAGTGTCTGCAACAATGTGCTTAAACATAAATAAGATCATGTGCCTGGCACAGAATCAGGAAGTGTTTCGATCTGCTGTACATAGGGTTGCTATGAGTCATGCTTGACTAGATGGCACCTAACAACAACAACAACTAATACTGAAGTCAGATGACTAATACTTAAAGCAAGAAATAGTTATCTCTGACTATTTCCAGGGCTGACTCAGTATTTTATATGTATAGTCACTATTGAATTTCCTTGGTTTGCTATTCGCTTTACCTTAAAGTGTTACAAAGTTTACTGCCAAAGATTCTTTCCATACGCTAGTAGCTAAGAGTTATTAAATTTTGCCCTGGGCCAGGGACTGTGTTAAGCACTTAATCATTTAATGGTCCCAAAAGTTTTAAGAGCTAAGTAACAGCTTACTCCTACCTTATTTATTATAGAAAGGATGCTCAAAGACTAAGAAGTTTACCTAAGATAGTAAAGACAAAACTATATTGAGGGCATATTATTGGTTCTCTGAGTTATAAGATTAAATCATATGCTTAGCATTTCATACATTATGATAATATCATCTCACTTGAAAAAATGTCATTTGGAAAACAAAAACATTAAAACTACCATGCCATGAACAAAATTAGAACACACTAAAAATATTTCAGCAAAGATTATATGCTTAGGAAGTTGTTTTGGTAGAATTTCTTTTTTCTTTTGAACAATAAAATCTAACTTTAGTCTAGGAATGTTAAAAATCTCCAGTTATTTAAGTTAAAAGGTTTTTATATAAAATCAAATCCTGTAAATGAAAATATAGAGTAACTGATAAATTGTGTATAAGTGCTGGTCTGTAATATTGTATGGTCCCTCAACATGATAGCTCCCATCAGAGAGAATGTGTATCCATGGCAACAGGTGCTAGGAATGCATTGCATTGTTATAAATTGGCTAGGCTTAGAGAATTCATTCACCAAGGTTAAAAAAAGTAGTGTACCTCTTATTTAAACAAATAAATAAACATAAGCCTTGACATCAATATGTGAAGTATTTAATTAATAAAGTTTGCTTTGGATTTGTTTTATATCCAAAAGAATACATTGAAAATTTTCAAGAAATTTTGAGTATAAATGTTTTTTCTTTATATTAAAGTTGACCTCATTCAATCTCAAATGTGTTTAATTTCAGGTATGCATGATTTTATATGACTCTTTTAACATAATAATGTGGATTGAAAATCTGACATCAGCCTTTTTTTTTTCCTGGTTTCTTATGTAGATAAAAAGCACAACTCAAAAATATACTTTAAATGTTATTTCCAGTTAGTATTAGCACTCATTCTCAGACCTCAAATTAGAACATTTTTTCAAATTTAATAGTCTTGTTCTGACAATCACATTTCCAAAGGACATTTAGTTACCAAAAAATTTCATATGTCATGATGCCAGGAAAACATACAGAACCTTTCTGCCTGTAAGATGCCCGTTACTTATGAGTAAATAGGGCCACATAAGGACACTACAGCCCTAGAATAGACCAAATTCCTCCCCCACACCTTGTCAGAGAAAAGTCTCATCAGTGGTTTTCTTCTTATGATGTCAGTCAGGGACCAACTTGCAACACCTCCAGAAATTCTCATATTGTGTTAACTGCCTGGCTCACCTATCTCTAGCCATTATTTTTCTTTCTGAAGTCTGGAATAGGGAGCAGGGCTGGGGATATTTGGAGGAAAGGAACAGAAAAGCATGGATTTACATCTGTGTAATAAGTTTTTCTATACAGGAACAAAAGAACATTTTAAAATTTTATTTGTAAAATGTTTGCCAAGTGCTTGCCTTCCATTTTTTTAATATATTTTAGTTCCTTGTGCTAGGAAAGAAATCATATTCACTCTGATTAGGGTTTTTTAAAACTAGAAGTTCAGAAAAAAGAATAGAGACATTGGCAGGGGGAGGCAAGGAGAAATTAAGTAGCCTAATCACCGTGGAACCATATTAATCTTTGTCTGTACTCGCCCTGTGACAAATTCGTCTCAAATCAGGAAAAGAGCAAAAGTTCTACAATTTAGCAGAGGCAGGAAGGCCATGGTAGCTATAGGTCAGTTTCTCTGGTTACTGGTTGGCCTTAATACATTGGAGCCCAACAGAAAAAATGGTAACCTGAGGGACTGCTGCACTGCAAACAATTTCGGCAGCTGTTTAAGAAGGCCAGTAATGGGAAGAGAGGTCTCAGATGACACAGCCCTACATTTTTGTCATTTTTAAAAATTCATTTGCAATGATTCCTTTTCTGCTTGACAAAAGCTGTGGATATACTGATTTCCAGTACAGATTGTTGTTGTTGTTAGGTGCCATCAAGTCAGTGTTTTACAGGTGAAACACTATTGTTAGTGCTTCTCTGGAATTCATACGGTTTTCAATGGCAGATGTTTTTTGGGAGTGGGTTTCTGGGTCCTGTTCCCAAGCCAATAGCACCTGGTGTTCCCAGGCAGTCTCCTTTCCAAGTACTAACCAGGCCCAACCCTGCTTAGCTTCCAAGATCTGGCAGGAATGGATGCCACAGTGGTATGGCTGTAACCAAGTGTAGATTAGTAAGTGTGATAATTATGAATTAGAAAATACTTGTATTATTTAATGAGCTACAGGTTAACTAAAACACTGTAGCAAAACTGGAGACTGAAATAAAGCCCAAGGGGGACACTATCCACAACACAAGGTAAAAATCATCTTTCAAAACACAAAGGTGCAAGGAACAGAGGCAACAGGCAGGGACACCCCTCAAAGAACACTTTTCCATCCTAGGTGAGGTGTGATAAGCAAGACTGAGAGCTGAGGTCCTGGTTCCATTTTCATGCAAAATTATACTTACCCTTTAGCAGGGGCCCTAAGGACAGCTGGAGCAGCAGAGCCACCACAATGCTGATTGTAAGTGCATGCTATACATTTTATGCAATCCCCAGAGTTTAGCACTTTTCAACTTTCTAAGAGGCCTAAGCAGGCTCTTACACATTTGGACATCTTAATCTGTTCAAGAACTTTGCAAGTTACATGCTAATGTTCACAGGTAATGAGAAAATAAACTAGGGTTCTAGAGAAATTCAGTGAGAGCCAAGATTGAAACAAATTTAGGGTAGATGCTTGACCCACACTATGAAACTTCTATACAACACTGTTGAGATGCTTCCTTACTTTTAAAAATAATGTATTTTCAATTAAAAAGGCATTTCATGAACATATTTACAAAGTTTACATCTTTTCTATAAAACACATATGTGTTTCTTATTTCTTAAAGACAACAACAACAACAAAATAATAATAAAAAATAAAACCAAGCTACTGGCTCTGGAAACCACTCGCATCACTAAAGCTGTTGATATAGTTTTAATAGTAATATGTATAACTAAATTAAGTGATGAATATTCATGACAAATACAAGTTAATGCTAAGTGTCCAAAAGCAATAAGAAATAGTATTTGCATAAAATGCTTCTTGAGAGCTGCTTTTTATAGTGAAAGATATGTGTATGTATCATAAATGAAACTGCAGTAGACGATGGAGCATGAGAAGACCTTACTCATGCTTAAAAAACTTGTGTCTGCTAGTATTTTCCCTTCATAGATAGGTATAATTGTTCCTTTTTTATGTATTGATCATATCTACCTAAGAAGGGAAAATAGTAGTAGATCAGAAAGAAACAGGGAGGGGATCAGTGGGTGGGAGCAGGGGTTGGGGAAGGAGGGAAATAAAGGGGAAATATGTTGAAGGGTCTAGAGGGACAGGAAAATCTCAAAATACAGGATGCAACTATATGAATACATGGGGAAAAAAGGTGGAAGGAAGAAAAATATCAATGAGAATACAACCCATGAGGGCATGTTTGTCATTGCATATTAATTGAAATTCCTACTTTTTCCTTTTTTTCATTAGTTTATACTGTTCTGTAAATTATGTAAGATGATGAATGTGTAAGCAAAAGTGGATTTAGTAGTTTCATAATGGATTTTGCAAATGACTTATTACTCTGTACCCCTCTAACATTTATAAATAAAAAAGAGAAAGAAAAAGAAAAACTTAAATACTAAGTGACTGTGCCCATGGTGTCCAAGATATAGTAAAATGAAAGAGTGATACAAAAACTATAAAGGAAATGAATATTGGCAAAATGAAAAGCAATAGTCAAGAAGTTCCAAAGGCTTAAACTTTATATTAGACTGTTGCTTGCCTGTTAATTTCAGGAACAGATTGTGAGCTAATGAAAATCACAAATTAAATAACCTACTTTTCGTTTCAATTTTGTATTTTGTGTTCCTCTCCCTCCACCACATTCATCTCTACCACAGAGGATGACATAGAGGGCACATAATACATACATAATGAATAATTGATTTACATTACATGAAATAAGTGATACAGCACTGTCAATCTAAAATGAGGATGAGTTGTGTCAGATTTCTACTAAGTCCAAATACTGTACAGAGACGAAGGATGGTTACTAGCCAGAGAAGAAATGTCATATGGCTCAATGATGTTTTCATGGTCAGCCCTCAGTATCTGTGACTTTTGCATCGATGGATTCAACCAAAAGTGAATGCAAAATACCAGACAAATAACTGACTGTGCTGAATGTGCACTGACATTTTTTCTCGACATTACTCCCTAAAAAGTACAAATAAAGTGTCTATATAGTGTTTACATTATATTAGGTATTATACATAATCTAGTTGTTGTTGTTGTTAGGTGCCGTCGAGTTGGTATCCGACTCATAGTGAAGCTCATAGGGTTTTCAATGGCTGACTATTTTGGGATTGCCTTGGGAGTATGTTGCCAGGTCCTTCTCCCATTTTTGTGGTGCTGGGAATTGAACTCGGGACCTCAGAGACTGTAGTGCAGCGCTCTACCAACTAAACTCAATCCCAGCCCAAGTAATCTAGAGATGATTTAAAATATGAACTATGTGCATAGGTTATATGCAAATATTACATCACTTTCCATAAGGAACTTGAGTATCCTTGGACTTTGGTATCCATTAGGGTCTTAGAACCAGTTCCCTGAGAATACTAAGTGACAATTGCATATTCAAGCATATCTAGGAAGTATTTGAAGTTCCACATCTTCAGTATAAGTAAATGTAAATAGTTAGGCATGGATACATACATTTGTAGAAGACAATCAGAACAAGAAATATTCATATCATCAAGTTTCTTGTAAACTAGGCTAAACAGTAAGATGGCCAGGAGGAAGATCTTAGTCAAGGTTAGTAGGGAGAAAAATGGTTAATAGCATATTTACTTTTATTTTTCTTTAACTAAACATGAGAAAAAGTAGAATTATATATTTTCCATGAGATGCTTTTTCCTAAAGCTAAAAAGTAGTTTTAGATTCCACTGGTATTGCCCCTTACAAAGGGCAGTTAACTGGGCAAATTCTTAGTGGCCTCAGAGGGATCTCTCAAACATGGATGTTAATCCTCCACCTTCAGATGGCATTAGCTTTCAGCTAAGCCTTTATTTCAGATGGCATGTTTTTCTCACTATTGTGGAAATCAGAGAAGCACACACAAAAAAAAATCTACCTAGCCTGTTGCATGGCTTGCTGCCTTCCAGTTTTTCCTTAATCCACTAGAGACATATTGGGTGCTTTCCCCTAAAAAGAGAAAATGAAAAGCTAGTGATGGGGTCGGGGAGAGACACAAGTTATCCGACTTTCTTTTACAATTTTTGAGATTTTGCACTAGTGGCTGGCAAGCAAGCAAGGACTATCCTTCTTACTTTGGGGATCCTGAGAGCCCAAAAGGGCTCAAGCATTTCTCAACCTGAGCAGTCAGTCAATATAACATCAGATTTTTTTGCAACCATACAGGGAATATTAGGATTCTCTTACACAGAAGTGACAATTGCTTTTACTGTGTAGGTGCTTAAACACAGCAATGCCCAGTAATAATTTTAACAAAGAAAGACCAGCAAGAAAAGAAGAAGGAACATCTTGTTCTTGCCATTAATCCTGAAACAGGTCGCAATCTGTTTCTATGAGAGTCTGCCACTTTGGGGGTGATCATTAGGAGAAAGAGAAAGATATGAAAGATGGCTTGTGTAGTTCTTGCAGAAATTTTACCTCAGCCTAATGAAAATAACAATAGCAATGCCAATTCCTGCTGAATGTGGTAGGAAACTTGGAGCAATCAAAGAAGTGCATTTACTAACAGCCAGGTTCTGTCACTGCCACAGGGCCAGGTCCTTAGCACTACACTTCCCAAGAGTGAACAGAGTGGACACATTTGATGGAAGTGCTAGATATTTAGCTGGAAAGGGCAATTGAGCCCTGTTACTAGTTTGGACCAAGGGTTGGCAGCACAGTTATTTACAGAGTGCATGATGCATGCTGGATACATTCAAAGTCTCCCAGATCTTAAAAGGATCATTATTTGCATTTTAACAACCATAATTTCCATGTGGGGCTGGGATTTAGCTCAGTTGGTAGAGCACCGCTCTGCAGTCTCTGAGGTCCTGAGTTCAATTCCCAGCACCACAAAAATGGGAGAAGGACTTGGCAATCCACTCCTGAGGCAATCTCGAAATAGTAAGTCATTGAAAACCCTATGAGGGTCGCTATGAGTTAAACACGACTCGAAGGCGCCTAACAACAACAATTTCCATGTGATTTATATATGCGCTAAATTTCAAGATGCACTGATAACTCCTGGTATTTAAAGAACTAGGTAAGCTCAGACATGGCTTAAGTGAGTGTTGCCTTGTAGAAAGATCCATCAGGCAGAGTCCAGAAAGAGAAGAAATCCAAACGCAGCAATAGTTCTAGAAGTCACACAGCCAAACTGGTTTCACCAGCACATTCTTCAACAACAGCAAGATGCCTGCATCATGAAGGCTGGTGAAGTCAGAGTTGAGGGTAGGAATATGGTGTGGGAGGAGTTTAACAAGAGCCGATTTCAGGCTTATACCAGCAGTTGGTAGTCAAGTTTTTAGTAGAAGAATTAGGCTCTCAGGAAGGCTGAAGTTCAAGTCAAAGTTCCATTACTAAGCAGAGAATTATGACACTAATTAGAGCACATGCAGTTTTATGCAAAGCTGTCTGCTTGAATATTTGAACTTGAGAGGATTTTGAACTTATGAATCTTGAAACTCAGGGTTTACTCAAACACCTGGAGCACATCGTTGTCAAACCTCACCTCTTTTCAGCAACTCTTACTTTGACTACTCATCAGAGAGTCTCTGGATCTCCTGATATACTTTTTTCTCTAATTAGGATTGTTTCTCCAGCCTTAAGTAGGAGCCATAGAGAGTGTTCATGGGATTTGTAAAAGGCAAGAAAAGAGAAGCAAGAAGGACAGGCAATAATAACTTTACTAAGTTACTATAAAGTAAATAGGTGCCACTTGTTGAGAACCATTTCTCTCAATTATTAATATTTATTTGACTGTGAGAGTGGTGAAGCATGAAATTTTAGAAAAGTATTATGAGAACAGCTTACCAATGGCTGCTAGAAACTCAGCAAAAATTATCATCTTACAAGTCTCCTATGTTTGTTAACTCTGAAAACACAGTTAGAAACACCAAAAGAGTTTTAAAAAATTCCAAAACCTGTGTCCCACCCACAGAAATGGATCCAATGAAGGGAAAAACTATAAAATTCTAAATATTAGACAAAAGTCTCATGACATAGTACTTGGCAGATTCCTTGGCTATGACACTAATTTATGGGTGACAAAAGAAAAAATAGGCACATTAGATTTCATGCAAATTAAAATATTTGTCAATCAAAAGGCAATGTTTACAGAGTAAAAAGCAACCTACAGAATGAGAGAAAATATTTGGAAATTGTAAATCTGAAAAGAGATTAATATCCACAATGTATAAATAATTCCTAAAACTTAACAATAAAAATCTTCAATTCAAAAGTGGAAAAAGGACTGGAATATATATTTATTCATAGAAGATATGCAAATGGCCAATGACCACATGGAAAGATGCTCAAAATCATTAATCATTAAAGAAATGCAGGTCAAATTGCAATGAGGTAGCATCTAATATCACCTAGGATGGTTACTATCAAAATACAGTAAATAAAAAATGTTAGCAAAGATTTCAAGAAATTGGAACCCTGGTCACTGTTGGTTAGAATACAAAATGGTACAATAATGGTGGAAATAGTGTGATAGTTCCTAAAAGATAGAATTAAGAGCATATGAACTAGCAATTCTACTTCTAGGTATATACCCAAAAGAACTGAAACAGAGTCTCAAAGACATATTTCTATTCTCATGTTCATCGAAGCATTATTCACAACAATTAAAAGGAGGAAGCAACCCAAGTGTCCACTGAGGGATGAATGAACAAGTATGGTATACAAATATGTTGTTGTTGTTAGGTGCCATCGAGTCAAGTCCGACTCATAGCGACCCTATGTACAGCAGATCGAAACACTTGCCGATTCTGTGCCAGGCAAACAATCTTATTTCTGTTTAAGCCCATTGTTACAGACACTGTGTCAATCCATCTGGTGGAGGACTTTCCTCTATTGCATTGACCTGCCACTCTCCCAAACATGATGTCCTTCTCCAGGGATTGTTCTCTCCTGACTACATGTCCGAAATATGTAAGACGCAGTCTGGCCATTTTGCTTCCAAGGAGCACTCTGGTTGTACTTCTTCTAGGACAGATCTGTTGGTTCTTTTGGCAGTCCATGGTATATTCAATAGACGTCTCCAGCACCACAATTCAAAAGCATCAATTTTTTTTCTGTCTCTCTTGTTCAATGTCCAGCTTTCACAACCATATGATGCCACTGAGAATACGATGGCATGAGTCAGACGCATCTTCGTCTTCAATGTGACATCTTTGCTTTTCAATACTCTAAAGAGATCTTTTGCCACAGCTTTTCCTAGAGCAATGCGTCTTTGGATTTCTTGACTGCTGCTTCCACGGGTGTTGATTATAGAGCCAAGCAAAGTAAAATCGTGGACAACCTCAATCTTTTCTCCATTTATTGTGAAGTTGCGTGCTGACCCAGTCGTAAGGATTTTTGTTTTGTTGATGTTTAGTCGTAACCCATATTGAAGGC
>VMDO01022316.1:0-33694 GCA_007922755.1 Pedetes capensis | reverse complement strand
AAAAGGCAGCAGAAGTATCGGCGGTGGTCACCTCTCACGATGAACTCCTGGCCTTCCACCCTGGTGTCACCCTTGGATCTCTGCAGCAGCGTAATCCAGTGATGCATCTCCTCCGGGGTGTCGGCGTTGCAGTGCAGCACACGGTTGGCCGTGATGATCACAAAGGAGTTGGGTCTGAGCAGCGGGGCGAGAAGGAAGCAAAGCCTCTTAGCTCCACCTGTCAGCACTGCCTCTGTCTCACTGCCTTCTTCCTGGCCACGGGCCACAGGGAGACACTGCCACGCTATTTCTATTTTATATTCAGGCAAACCTTGCTCATTTCTGTGGGATTTATTTTTACGTATCATTAACCTTTAAACTTGGAGCAACACATTCATTCGGAAGGTCCCGGGAAGGAAAACATCTCTTCATGCAAAACTTTCCAGATGCAACTCAGTTCCGGGAAGGCTAAATTAGGTGACCATCAGGGGAAAATATTTTTTTGATGTTTCTCCAAAGTCAATTTCTTCCTGTCTCTGGGTACTTACTGCCTTGGATAATATATCTGGGGACCAGGAATGAAATATCAGACACCAGTAATTGAAGAGGATCAGTAAATAGGTGTAGGTGGAACATCGTATGTACTTGATTACGCCCAGTACAAAAAGCCACCTGGGTCCCTGTTCTTGAATCAAGTCGACAAGGGCACATTTCCCAGTCAGGGATGGGGAGATAATGGAATCTTACTTTCTCCCTCCATGCTTTCTGTCTGGCAATGCCCAGGACTTCCCATGGGCTTATGCACAGGCTAAGTCCTCTATCTAGCTGTTAAATAAGTTGTTTTTCTTGTTAGGTGTTGTAGAGTCGGGTCTGACACAACACACTCTACCAACTGAACTAAACTCCAGCCAGCTGCTTAAACTAGTGAATGTGAACTCTCTAAGTTTTCAGATATTCACTGTAGCGACATGAGACGAAAGTTTAAGGAAAAAAAAAAATTCACTGGACTGCATGCAAAAGGCAGAGGAATCCCTTTAAAAATTAAAAAGAGATTTTTTTTTCCTGTTGTTGGGAAGATAAGGGGGAGGTCTGTGAAGAGAGAAATGTGTCAGCAAGATGGTCCTCGCCACGGACCATGACACACCCAGCCTGCTGGAGTGATGGGTGAGGGAGAACAAAGAGGGAGACTTGGAAAGATAGGAACTTCAGCACCACAGCAGGGAGAATCTTGGCTTCTCTCACTGATACAATACTGAAGTTAAAGATTTCTTAGGTGGACTTGCAAAGCATGCAAATGCGAGGCCCTGGGTTCAACTCCCAGTACCAAAAAAAAAAAAAAAAAAAAAAAAAGGATCCCTTAGCTGGGTATAAGATGGTGTCAGTTGACTTCTGGACATGAAGGATCTATGGTTCCCAACAGGCCTGGGTGTGGAGGAACCAGGGCTCTCTCTGCCGAGTTCACACTCTTTTTTGTACGGTCAGTTTTAACATACTCGTGTTCCCTTTCTGGCTACCTTATGCAGGTAAAAGTCAGTTTTAATCCTGATTCTGGTGCTACAGTAACTTTTCTGAAAGCCTGCTGAGGGCCAGAAAAAGAATCTACAAGCAGCAAAGACATACAGATGACAAACACAAAGCTTACTAGGTACAGGTTCTGAAGATGATTTGCTTCATAAAATAAAACCTAGGCCAGGCACACAGTGGCGGTACTGGGGGTACTGGGGGTTGTAATCCCAGCAACTCAGGAGGCAGAGGCAGGAGGATCACGAGTGCAAGGCCAGAGGCCGTCTGTGTAACTTAGTGAGACCCTTACTAAAAATAAAAAGTAAAAAATGGGCTGGGGGTCCAGCCCAGTGGTAGAGCACTTGCAAAAGAATGTGTGAGGTCCTGAGTTGAATCCCCAAGCACCACAAAAAAACAAAACAAACAACCCAAAACATGCTTTTTTAAGGGTACAGAGAAAACAGAAATACTGAGGAAAAAGTGTCTGGTTTGATTAATATTCTGCACGTACAGCTGGGCACTGTGGCGCAAGCCTGTATCCCAGCAACTGGGGAGGCAGAGGCAGGAGGATCCCAAGTTTGAGACCAGAGGCAGTCTGCGTAATTTAGCAAGACCCTGTTTCAAAGAAGTGAAAAAAAAAATGGGCTGGGGATGCAGCTCAGTGGTACAGCACTTGCAAAGCATGCAGGTGCAAGGCCCTGGGTTCAACCCCCAGTACCTCAAAAAAAAAAAAAAAAAAAAAAAATCTGCATGTACATTATCAAAATCCTTTTCAAGTTCATTATTAAGTTTGGAGAAGGAACACTACACCTTCCCGACACTGGGATTCCATCTTCCTAAACAGGCATTTTCTTCCTGTAAGCATTCCAAGTTTGTTCCTCCACGCAAACAAAGAATCTTCCTCCTGTGTTGCTGTTGGTTTTTTAAGTAACCGTCTAAATTTGGCTTCCCGTTTCCCTTCGCACTCCAAAGTTAGCCAGAGGAGGAAGCCTTTCAGAAGGCTTTGTGTTGGATCACGGGGGTTGCTAAGGTGGGAACATGCAGTTCCATGGGATCTCACAGCCCAGTAAAGGGGACGGTGGCCGAGGCAGGTGCTCAGGCCCTGTGTTAGGGGCTTACCTGTCGGGGCTGTCAGAGGCGCACACAGAATCAATCAGCCCGACATCCAATGTGCCCTGGAAATGAGCAAATAGCAGAGTGAGAGAAGCCCCAAAGAAACACACATTGTACATCTGCAGATTACAACCTGCTGAGTACCAAACCCAAACGGGGCTTTCTTTTCAGCGAACTGCAAAGTAACAGTTATCCAAGCAAAGCCCCCTGTCTTTACTGAGTACAGCGAGCCATGGGATGGGGCAGAATCTCCAGTCTGTTCCTTAAAATATTATGAATACATCATTCCCTCTTGTTCTCACAATACATTCAGTGGCCAGTGCTTACGAACTTCTTTGAATACTATAACATTTCTGATTTATGTTTTGGTTCTCATCTGTCATTGTTGTTGTTCTTGTTAGGTGCCGTCGAGTCGAGTCTGACTCATAGCGACCCCCATAGGGTTTTCAATGGCTGACTGTCTCAAGATTGCCTTGGGAGTGGGTTGCCACATCCTTCTCCCATTTTGCAGTGCTGGGAATCGAACTCAGGACCTCGAGACTGCAGAGCAGTACTCTATCAACTGAGCTTAATCCCAGCCCGATCTGTCATTACATATTACAATTACTCTGCTAAGAAACTTTAAGTTTTTCTTGTGAGGGAATAAACCTTCATTTTCAAAATAGGACTTGATGACTGTGTATATGTGTGGGAGAGAGTGAAAACAGGAAGAATACAACTCAGAGCTCACGCAGTCCTTCAAAGAGGAAGGGCCACGTGTTGCTACGATGTCATAAGAACCGATTTTTTGGCCAGGTACAGTGGCTCATGCCTGTAATCAGAGCGACGCAGGAAGTGGAGACAGGGAGCGTAAGTTCGAGGCAAGAGGCAGCCTGCATAACTCAGCGAGACCTTAAGATTAAAAAATAAATAAAAACGGGCTAGGGGTGCACCCCAATGGTAGAACACTTGCAGAGTATGCGTGAGGTCTCGCATTCAACCCCTCAAATACAGCAAAAAACAAAAAACAAAAAAAACTGAGATTTGTTTTTTTAAAGGTTTGAGGTGGGAGTACTTGGAATATATCCTTACTTCTAACTTTCTACATTTACCATTTTTTCAATATGTGATTTTTTTAAACTATGGTACATATACACAATGGAATACTACCCAGCAATCAAAAAAAAAAAAAAAATGAAATTATGCCATTCGCAGCAGAATGGATGCAACTGGAGAAAATTATTTTAAGTGAACAAACACAAGATCAGAAAGAGAAACACCACATGTTCTCACTCATATGTGGGAGCTGAATCAAACTTATAAGAAGGAAAAAATCCTATACAAAGGTCGGATCATAATAAAAGAAAAAAAAAAACCTAAGAATGGTATTATTATAGATGGTCTAGAAAACACATGTAAGAGTTCTGACAAGGTAAAAAGAAAGTTCGCTACAGAAAAAGTTTCTATCTTAAACAACTGGAAGCCAAGGATATATAGAAAAATACTACCATAAAAAGACATGTAAATGGAAGAGAAGTCTTTGATGAGGGGGTGGGACGGGGGAGGAAGCATACAAGAGGGTAAGGGGGAACCTATATGAATAAGGTACAACAAAATGCATATATGGAAATGTCACAATGAAAACCATGTCAGAATGAATCACATTAAGGTGTACATTAAAAATTTCCAATAAAAAATGTGATTTTTTTTTTAACCAAATGGCCCTATATTTTTTGTTAATTATTATACTTTTACTTTTCAAAAAAAATCATCTAGAGATTCCTGGTCCTGCCCTTTTTCCCATCCTGGTTTCCTTCCCGTGGCCGCCATGATGCCCTGCCTCCACCCCAGCCCGTGCTCACGCACCACAGCATTTTGTGGGTTTGCCTGCTCGTCATGCATCTCCCGGATCTCCTGGTCTGTGGACGCGTGGACCTGACTCAGCACGCTGAACCACTGGCTGTGGAAAGAGAAGGCCGCGTCAAGGGTGGGCAAGCTCCAGGCTGAAAAAACAATGGCACCTTTCTCCATGCTGTGTGCGAAGCAGACATCTCTGAGCTCCTCTGCCTGCTGCTCATGGGCAAATGTAGGATTCGCGCCTTCAAAGAGCAAAGTTAGGAAAACTGGCCACAGGACTGTTAAGGACCATGTGTTCTGACTTTCACGGAGTAGAAGACCCTCCCCCTCCACAGTTTCCACAGACCCTCATAGATGTCTGATGGTGACGAAGATGGAGTCCTTGAGAAATTAGCAGCAAATAACACAATCCACATTTCTGTTCAAAATACTTATATAAAGGGTCCTTATGGGATAGTACTTGTACCCTAGAGGATATTCAGATGTTCCCCCTCTTTTTAAATAAACTTCCATGGAAGAAGGCCAATAATGTAAGAGTAACCATCTCAGAACTGCCACTTGATGCCCATTTTTCTACTCATACTACAAAGGAGTTTCCAGACATCTGACAGGATTTCTACTCAAGTGAATCATGTCACAGGAGAGGTGTTAAGTCAAAAGCAATTGCTTGAAATAGAATGAAAATTATTTTGACCAGAGAACGTTTCCATTTTCATTTTAAATGAGTTTTCTCACTTCTAGCTTCATCTGAATCAGCAAAGAAAGGAAAATAGACATCAACACCAGAAAAAAAAAAATTCAAGCAGAATCAAAAGTCTTGCTAGAGCTAGAAGCACAAGACATACACAAGGAAAATGACCCTGAATGGCATCCATCCAACGCTAATTAAGCAACTACTGCAGGTGTTGTTAGGTGCTGTTGAGTCAAGTCCAACTCATAGTGAGCCTATGTAGGGTTTTCAATGGCTGATGGTTTCCGGAGTGGGCTGCCAGGTCCTTCTCCCTAGCCTGCAGCACCTGGTATTCCCAGGTGGTCTTTCATCCAAGGACTAACCAGGCCGACCCTGCTTAGCTTCCCAGATCAGATGGGATCAGATGCGAGGGTGGGATGGCTGCAGGTACTACTTCAGGTTAGAGGTACCAAACCGAGGGGGAAGATAAGGCCCCTTTGTCCTGTTGGAGGCTTTTAAGACATATACACATGTTCCTACTATATAAGACAAAGGGGAAGCAGTTGGTATGCAACGTAATATTTAATTGGAAAAACCCTACCATATGTAAAGGTAGCCATGTAAGTGATTTACAGGAAAAAAAATTAAAATCTATCTCTTGTGATTCCTGAGGGAGAAAATGTCACCAAGGGCTTGAAAATATTCCTTACATACTCACTCATATGGACGGAGATCAAGATAAACACCTTGGCATGACCTTATTCTACCAACCGTGGTTCATCAAAAGATGAGCCTGAAGATACTACTTTACTAAGCTCAGAAGTCTCCCAAATTGGGTTGGGTGCAGTGGCACATGCTGTAATCCCAGTGACTCGGGAGGCGGAGGCTTGAGGATCCCAAGTTCGAGCCCAGGGGCAGCCTATATAGTGTAGCAAGATCCTATCTCAAAATAAATAAAGAGGGGCCAGGCGCCGTGGCGCACGCCTGTAATCCCAGCGGCTCAGGAGGTGGAAGCAAGAGGATCGCAAGTTCGTGACCAGAGGCAGTCTGCATAACTTAGTGAGACCCTATCTCAAAAAAATAAAAAAATGGGCTAAGGGTGCAGCTCAGTGGTCCAGCACTCACACAGCATGCAAGCGTGAGGCCCTGGGTTCAACCCCTAGTACTGCAAAAAAATTAAAAAATAAATAAATAAATAAAGAGGGGGCCCACTGGAAGTGTAGCTCAATGGTAGAGCATTTGCAAAATATGCATGAGGCCCAGGGCTCAGTCTCTTGAGTACTGCCAAAAAAACAAACAAACAAACAAACAAACAAAAAAACTCCAAAACTCCCAAAGCAAACATTGCAAAATGCATAATCTCAAAATGAATATCACCCAGGACCATAAGCATACACAAGGCAATACAATTTGCTATAATTTCAACCTCTATAGACACTCTTGAACTTACAAATTTCTTCTGGAGTCTGAAAAGCAATTTTTAAAAATGTGTTCCTCTGGTCAAGGGAAAAAGTCCTTGGCTAAAATATTCCAAATGTTAAATTTAGCAGGTTCATCATGGCATAAAACAGACAGGACGGCTGCCAAATGCCCAGCCTATAATTCAGCTGAGAAGCCGAGGGCATTCCCTGGGCCACAGAAAACCACACGTGGTCTCTAGGAGTCCCAGACAGAATGATGGGGTTGTAATTTCAGGTTTGCTTGTTTTTCCAGTTTGTGTTGTAATTTATGAGTCCAACCAGAGTTTGTTCCCATGGGAAGGATTACTTTTTGCTGCCTTAACCCTTAATGCTGCTACCATGGTGTTATATCAACTTAAAAACATTCAAAGGCCAAGGGGCAGTGAGAGGTCCTGAGAATGTACCAGAATCTTCTAATGACTTCTGGGCTGAGAACTGAAGAATACAGATAGATCTTTGGATATTACTCTCATAAATTATAAACTAGCACTGCTCAGGGCAGAAAATAGTCACCTCCACCAGGCCCCTACAGACCCACAAAGCTGCGGCGAAAGGCAAGGCTGAGAATCCATTTGACCTTGAGATACATCTCAGTGAGGAGCAGCTATCAATTCTGGTTAACTGTGTGCTCCAGGCTCTCAGCTCTCCAACGGGGACACCCAAGATCTAGAAAAGTTAGGCAACTTGCCCCAGCCAATGGCAGACACCACATTCCCCTTATCTTGGTCAGAAATTTACGATCCTTCAGAAAGCAATGGAGGAAGCTTAATGTATTCATTCAATAGGGCTGAGCGGGCACTGCATTCCCATCCATCAACTTCCTACTCTGCCAAGTGCAAATCGTGGCAATAATTATACCTACTTGTCATGAGAATTAAATGAGCTAATATGCATGAAATATCAAACTATTGCCTGTAGCTTGCCTAGCATGTGCAAGGTACTGATTCTCAGTACCACAAAAAGAAAAGAAAAAAGAAAATATTGTTGACCAGGTACGGTGGTGCACATTTGTAACCCCAGCAACTCAGGAGGCAGAGGCAGGAGGATCGCAAGTTCGAGACCAGAGGCAGTCTGTGTAATTTAGCGAGACTGTCTCAAAAAGTTAAAAAAATGGGCTGAGGGTGCAGCTCAGTGGTACAGCACTTGCAAAACATCCAAGTGTGAGGTCCTGGGTTCAACCCCAAGTACTGCCAAAAAAAAAAAAAAAAAAAAAAAAAAAAAAAAAAAAAAAAAAAAAAAAAAAAAAGAAAGAAAGAAAAGAAAAGAAAATATTGCCTGCCACAAAATGCTCTATGTACGTTAACATCCTATCTTTTGAATGCTTCCAAGTGGACACTTTCAAAGCCCTCTCAACGCCACAGCCACTGGCTAAAGCAACTGCTCTTTAGATCATTACACAAATAGAAGTTCACTTTTAAAGCTCCGAGATCTCCAGAAGGTGGGCTTTCGGCTTTGTGTACATGGGTGCCGGGGACAATGAAAGCCTGCACTGAGATGAGCAAGCACCTGTCCAGTGGCATTGGACTGAGGCTGGAGATTCTGAACCTGCGCTACGCCTGAACACAGCTACTCGGGAACGACTCCCCAAGGGGACCGTGCATAAATCTCTTAAGAGTCCCAGTTCTACAATTATCCTAAGATAGAAACTCAATCAGAAAATTACTGAGAACTCTTTTAAAGCCAATCAGGTAAACAGCACTCTGTGAGATGAGCGCGCGTGTGCGTGTGTGTGCACGTGTGTGCGTGTGTGCGCGCGCATGTGTGTGCTCGTGTGTGCGCGTGCGTGGTTAAGACAAGTTGGCAGCACAGACTTCACCTGGCATCTTCCGGGGATTCTGCGATCAGGTGGAAAGTTCTATCAGCCATAATGATGTCGATCCCGTTCTCTTTGCTGGTGTTATCTACGATCTCTCTACAAAGAAACAAAAGCAACACCTGGAAATTAAGATGCAGAATTCTTCCTAAGTGAGAAAAGCAATTTTATGAAACTGATGACTGAAGAAATTATGGATAGCAATCCCCACTTATCTATGGGGAATGTGTTCTAAGACCCCCTGTGGATGCCTGAAACTGTAGACAGCTTGTTGTTGTTAGGTGCTGTGGAGTCGTGTCTGACTCATAGCGACCCTCACAGGGTTTTCAATGGCAGATTGTTTTTGGGATTGCCTTGGGAGTGGGTTACCACGTCCTTCTCCCACTTTTATGGTGCTGGGAATCGATCTCGGGACCTCAGAGACTGCAGAACGGTGCTCTACCAACTGAGCTAAATCCCAGCCCCTGTAGACAGCAGTGAACCCTATATAAACTATACTTTTTTCCCCGTGAGTATTCGTATCCAAAATGTTGGAAGTGTTTGTACTTCAGAATATTTGCACTGACATAATGAAGTGACTGAGGGATGGGGAGAAAGTCCAAACATAAAATTCATTTGTGTTTCTGATTTATCTTATACACTTAGCCTGAAGGTGTTTGCTTTTTTGTTTGTTTTATGGCGGACATGGGACCTAGGGCCTGGCATATGCGAAGCACACACTCTACCACTGGTCTACAGCCCGGGTGCCCTGAAGCAATTGTGTACAGTATTTTTAGTATGCCTGTGTTTTGACTCTGGGCTGGGATTTAGCTCAGTTGGTAGAGCACTGCTCTGCAGTCTCTGAGGTCCTGGGTTCGATTCTCAGCACCGTAAAATGGTAAAAGGATGTGGCAGCCCACGCCCGAGGCGATCCCGAAACAATCAGCCATGGAAATCCCTATGAGGGTCACTCTGAGTTGGATGTGACTCGACGGCACCTAACAACAACATGCTTTGACTCTGGCCCATCACATAAATCAGAAGTGGAATTTTCCACTTGTGGCGCTATGTCAGCATTCAAAAATGTTGGAGCATTTCAGATTTCAGATTAGAGATGCTCGGCTCATGCATGCCTTTCTATGTTGTTATTGTTGTTGTTAGGTATTGTCAAGTTGGGTCCAACTCATAATGACTCTTGTAGGATTTTCAATGGCTGATTGCTTCAGGAGTGGGCTGCCAGGTCCTTCTCCCGTTTCTGCAGTGCTAGGGATGGAACACAGGGCCTCTGAGAGTGCACAGCAACACTCTACCAACTGAGCTAAACCCCAGCCCCATGTACATATCTACAGTAAAGCTTAATTTATAAACTATGCACAGTAAGATTAACAGTAATTGATAATAAGATAGAATTATAGTATAATAAAAGTTATGTGTGGTCTGCCTCTCAAATTATGACATTTCCTGTTCAATTATTTTCAGATTGGGGTTGACCATGGGTAACTGTTTGGTAGAGGGAAAAATCAAAGATCAGGTGGGACTAATGTACCTTTGCCTGCAGCCATACCACCCTGGCATCTGATCTCGTCAGATCTCCGAAGCTAAGCACGGTTGGGCCTGATTAGTCCTTGGGTAGGACACCACCTGGAAATACCAGGTGCTGCAGGGTTGGGAGACGGATCCAGCAGCCCACTCTCAAGACAATCAGCCATTGAACACTCCATGACTAGCAGAGAAGCACTGACACAGGGCTGGGCAGCGTTTCTTTCTGTTGTACACAGGGTCGCTATGAGTCGGACCCAACTTGATGGCAGGCACCTAACAACAAAGTACCTCTATCAGCCTTGTCTTTTCTGCTTCTGTAGCTGATGGAGATTCTTGTGACCTCTAGGGGGAGCCAGTCTCCCTCTGCTCCCAGGAGAGGGTCTGCTGGTTGTGTTTGGCTGTCCCTGGCTTCCCCTGGGGCAGACCTTCTTCTCACCTGGCCCACCCAAGGCCTGCCCCTGTGCCGGCCCTGTGGACACTTTCCTAGGCTCTCGTCTCTGCTCTGGAAGGGAAGGAAACCCCAAAGATGACCTGGTCGACTGTGAGCTCTTTCCCTGGTTTATCATGGTAGCTATGGTTTGAATGTATCCGCCAAAGCTCATGGGTAGGAAATGTAATCCCACAGTGTTGAGAGGCGAGGCCTGTAAGAGGGGATTCGGTTATAAGGGCTCCACCCTCACAGATTAATGTTGATTATAAAAGGGTCTAAGGTTATAAATGTGATTGAGGGAGTGGGTGCTGAGGATCAAACTCAGGCCTGTATGCTACACAATTGCTACAGCACTGAGCTACACCCCAGCCCTTGGAGTTTTAAGGGTCTCGTTATGTAGCCCAGGCTGGTCTCAAACTTGCGATCCTCCTACTTTAGCCCCCCAAGTGCTGGGGTTACAGGTGTGTGTCACCACGCTGGGCTCTCTTCTTGCTCTCTCCTGAGAGCGCTCTCTTGCCCTTCGGTCATGAGATGGTGCAGCAAGAAGGGCCCCCAGCCAGATGCGTCTCCTTAATCTTGGACTTCCCACTCTCCAGACCATGAGCCAAATAAGTTTCTGTTCATTATAAATTACCCAGTCTCAGGTACGCTGTTATAGCAGCACACACTGCCTAAGACACCAGCCTTCCATCACAGCAGAAGGCCGTGGCTGGCGTCTGACATATTCTAACTGAGGCACACACACTATTTCCAGCAACTCTGGGGAAAGGGCAGGATTTGGTGTTTCTGGACCTCACTATTACTTTTTTTTGTGTGTGTGGTACTGGGGGTTGAACCCAGGGCCTCCCGCTTGCATGTTGTGCAAGTGCTAGACCACTGAGCTGCACTCCCAGCCCATTTTTTTTACTTTTTGAGACTGGGTCTCGCTAAATTACACAGACTCTCTCTGGTCTTGAACTTGCGATCCTCCTGCCTCCGCCTCCCGAGCCGCTGGGATTACAGGCGTGCGCCACCGTGCCCGGCAACCTTACCTGATCTCGTCCTAACATTCTCTGAACATCAACAGACACATAACACTGGGTTGAGGGGTAGCGGCAACAGTAACAAAATCAGGGTAAAAAAAGCAAATGTTAGGGTCAGACTGGAGGTGTTAATAGAGTTGGTTAAGAATGGTCTTGGGAGCCGGGTGCAGTGGCGCATGCCTGCAATCCCAGTGACTCGGGAGGCAGAGGCAGGAGGATCGCAAGTTTGAGACCAGAGGCAGTCTGCGTAATCTAGTGAGACCCTGTCTCAAAAAGTTAAAACAAAAAACAAACAAATAAAAAAAACGGCTGTAGGTGCAGCTCAGTGGTATAGCACTTGCAAAGCATGCTAAAACAAGGCTCTGGGTTCAACCTCTAGTACCATAAAAAAAAAAAAAGGAAAGCCAGCTTGCTTAAAGTTGGGTACCTACTGATAGTAAAACATTTACTTCATATGAACAAAACTAACAGTCTAGCTCGTTAGAAAGAACCCGTACTGCATGACCTTATTACCAGAATCTCTGAAATCTACTGGTATTTTTAAAAGTCAGGAAGATCAGAATTTGCAGAGCGGTCCGTGCCTCCTCTAGGTGGAAAGGGAAAGGGCAACCACAGGGGGGTCTTAGCTGAGCCTCCTGGCAGAAGATGAACCTTGGGAGAACTGACCTGACCAGTCACTTTCTCTGATGAACCACTTTCCCCCTCAGGACTCAGAAACCTCATGTGTACAATGGGGGAGTTGGTCCCTAAGATGGAGTAGTAAGGCTGTGCTTCTGAACCGCAGTGGCGCACTAGAATCCGGGAGCATGTTCAGAACCACAGGGGGCCCAGGGGTGCACACTCATAGCAAGCTTCCCTGAGATAGAGCTATAGTGTAGCTGGGCCCCAATTCAGGCCTCCTACCCAAGGGCACCTGTACCACCACCTGTATCAGATCCCGTCAGATCTCGGAAGCAAAGCAGGGTTGGGCCTGGTTGGTACTTGGATTGGAGACCACCTGGGAACACCAGGTGCTGTAGGCTTGGGAGAAGGACCTAGCAACTCACTCCCCCCAAACAATCAGCCATTGAAAACCCTATGAATAGCAGAGAAGCACTGACAATACTCTTTTGCCTGTTGTACATAGGGTGGCTATGAGTCAGATACTGACTCGACGGCACCTAACAACAACAAACTACAAAGGCTTACATTTAATTAATAAAGAGAACAATTAGGGGATCTTCAGTTTATAGAGCATGATTTTTTTTTTCTTAGTGTCTTTAGTTTTTTGAGACAGAGTCTTGATGTGTAGCCCAGGCTGGCCTAGAACTCACGGTGTAGACCAAGCTGGCCTCTAAGTCATGTCAATCCCCCTGCCTCAGCATCCCAGGTGCTGGAATTACAGGTGTGTGCCACCACACTCTGCTTAGACCCTGAATTTCAGAAGAGCAGGGGACATCCTGTCACATCAGAAATCAAGGCAGCAGTCAAAAATGACTAGGATTACATGGAAAAGACGAAGGACATTGAAAAGGCTTTTCCTGGCTTTCCAGCCAAGATGAGGCTGCTACGAGCATTACAAAGAACAGATACAGCAACCAGAAACCTACTCCATACACTCAAATCCATGGGCTCATAAGGGCACTCAAAAAAAGAAAAACCTGTCCATGAAAATAACCCGTTATCCTCCCTGGTGTATGCAAAGGAACTCACTCATTTTCCAGGAAACTGGCAGGGAAGGGGACCAAACATTTATCTTCTCTTCCCTACGCGAACAGAACCTCAGCATTATCACTGCCTGTTTAGAAGTTTTTCTTTTTTTTCTTTTTTTTTTTCTTTTCTTTTTTTTTTTTGGTACTGGGGGTTCAACCCAGGGCCTTGCACTCGCATGCCGTGCAAGTGCTGGACCACTGAGCTGTCACCTCCAGCCCATTTTTTCTTTTTACTTTTGAGACAGGGTCTCACTAAGTTTCACAGACTGCCTCTGGTCTCAAACTTGTGATCCTCCTGCCTCCACCTCCTGAGCTATGGGGATTACAGGCATGCACTACCGCGCCCAGCAAAAAGAAAAATCTTAATGTAGTAAAGCCCTAATTCACTGCCCCTATTCTACATAATGTGACAGAAATGGCTAAGTGCTAACATTTCTGTAACTCAGTATGAATTCTGACAAAGCACACAGAATAAACAGGGCTTTCCTGAGAAGCACAGAGCATGCTGAACGGGCCATAAAGTCATCCCTTGCAATCTGTGGGTTCTAAGACCTGCCTCAGGTACGAAATCTGTGATGTTTAACCCGTAACTGGTATCGTGTGTCTGGGGTCACATATGAACCTGGAACTTGCCTGAACACAGGGACATATATAGCTCCCAGCTCTGGCACCTGCTTAGGTGCAGGTTAAGGGTTAAGAAGTCCCTCATATCTGATGGTATGGTATTTGCACATAACCTATGCACATTCTCCCATATACTTTCAGTCATCTCTAGAATTATCTGTAATACATAATACAACGCAAGTGCTCTGTAAAAAGGTGTTACGCCACATTGTTTAGGGAATGATAGGGAAAGTCTGCATCTACATGTTCAATACAGAGGCAACTGTTTTTCTGAATATTTTCGATCCCTAGTTTGTTGAATCTGCAGATACAGAAACTCATAGCGATGGAGGGCGAACTGTGCATTGCTTCTTTGTTCTTGTTAGGTGCCGTCGAGTCAGTATCCGACTCAGAGCGACCCTCATAGGGTTTTCAATGGCTGACTGTTTCGGGATTGTCTTGGGAGTGGATTGCCAGGCCCTTCTCCCATTTTTGCGGTGCTGGGAATTGAACTCGGGACCTCAGAGACTGCAGCGCAGCACTCTACCAACTGAGCTAAATCCCAGCCCTTGTGCATTGCTTATGCTGGGGAAATTCCACTTGCTCTCTGTCTCTGTCTCTCTGTCTCCTGGCCTTTGTGGCCACATCTTTGGGATGAAAAATGAGGGACACTGGCAGAAAGCAGACCGTGGGAGAGCTGACCCCTACCACAGGCACTTGGAGGGTTCCAACTTGATTTCCCCCAAACCCACTCTTGCTCTTCATGAAGCCCAAAGGGAAGCCTGGAAAAGCCCCACACTCTGCGGCTGCCCTTCATTATGTGTCCTTAAAATGGAATACACGAAGACTTTCCTCTCCTCGTTTGGCGTTCCACTCGCCCATGAGTAATTTTTGCTGACGCTGGCTGACACATAATATTTCATTTACAAGTCTCATGACTTCAGGGGTTAACTTGATCCCCCGCAGCTTATTTTACCACTTTTCTAAATACTGTGGTTGCCCAGTTTTGAGTAGAGTGTAGGTACAGATTATCCCCAGACAAGTTTTTACAATTCAAACCTAGTTACCGAAGAAAATCAGCTGTCCCTGGCACAGACAAGTTTCTGAAAACATGATTTCATTTGCAGCAAAAATAATAGGCCCTTAATAGCCCAAAGTTTTGGCAGAAAAAGAAGTTGTGTAGGATTCAAAGACCATGTCTGTTCCTCTCATTGCTGGGAATGGCACAGACAACATGTTGTTGTTGTTGCTGTTGTTAGGTGCCGCTGAGTCAGTGTCCGACTCATAGCAACCCTACGTACAACAGGCAAAACAGTACTGTTAGTGCTTCTCTGCTGTTCATAGGGTTTTCCACAGCTGATTATTTTTTGGGAGTGGGTTGCTGGGTCCTTCTCTCAAGCCTACAGCACCTGGTGTTCCCAGGCGGTCTCCCATCCAAGTACTAATCAGGTCTGACCCTGCTTAGCTTCTGAGATCTGATGAGATCAGACACCACAGTGGTACAGCTGCAGGCATAGACAACAGAGGTAGAAAGAAATTGATTCATTTTGAAACACACCTGTCAGGCTGCTCACAATATAGCTAATTTATCTGCTGGCTGACAGCCAGAGTGAGGAAGACCTGAAAGCAATAGGTTGACTCATTAGAGGACTCTCAACCAATTGTTCCATGTTCACACCTTGTCTTGCACGCATACAATTACATTTCCAAGGGGTCAGGTATATGTATAAGTGGCCACCTTCCAAATGAGAGCCATATGCCCGAGTGTAATCACAAAAAGCAAATTAGTCACAATTTAAGTCTTGCCTTCCAATTTCCTAACAATGGAACCCGTTGCACTGAATTGTTGGAACTCACAGAAAAATCACCTACAGCCTTTCTGTAAGGAACATATACAACCGTGCTCTGGATCTATTGGCATAAGCAAGCAGAGCAGCGCAGGCCACCACCCGGGAGGCCCCACCCAGGCCCCATGGACCTACTTGGCTGTCCGGACTTCCACGGTGCCCTTGAGCTTCTCTTCGCTGTCGTTTTCGAAGTACATCAGCTTGGACTGGCGGAGGACAAACCAGCGCTTCTTCCAGTTTCTCCGGGAGAGCGTGGAGGAGCCGCCGCCTTTTTTGTGCAGCCAGCCTTGCTTGAGAGCCTCCTGCTTCGAGCGGAACCACAGGAAGGTCTCGTCCTTGAGGACGCACCAGCGGCGTTTCCAGGAGTTCATCAAGCCACCTGTTCTCCCAAGACACGGCGGGCAAAGGTTTCAGAAAGCTCAGGCCAACTAGGTGACAGTATCTATAGCAGGTCTTAAGGTGCAGCCCATCTTTAACCCTGCCCCAGCGGATATGCACTCAGTGACCTTGGACCAAGGAGGGAGCTGCTGGCCTGTGTTCTGGGTGGTGGTGGTGTTGTTAGGTGCCATCAAATCAGGTGTCCGACTCATAGCGACCCGATGTACAACAGACAAAACACTATTGTCAGTAATTTTCTGCTATTCATAGGGTTTTCAATGGCGGATTGATTTTTGGAAGTGGGCTGCTGGGTCCTCCTCCCAAGCCTATAGCACCTGGTGTTCCCAGATGGTCTCCCATCCAAGTACCAACCAGGTTTGACCCTGCTGAACTTCCGAGATCTGACGGGATCAGACACCACAGAGGTACGGCTGTTTTGGTCATACCAGACAATTGCAGCAGCTGGGCCTTTATACAAAACAGCTCCCACTCACTCAGCCAGGAAATCTCTGAAGGTTGCTCACAGAAAGACAAGGAATGAAGTGCTGTTCTAACCAGGCACGACTCTGAGCTACAGGTTAGAACGGACTCTGTATGTAGGGACCATGGTCGTCTCCAAATGCTCCAGAGTGGGGAAATCATTTTAAAGTGGTATCAAAGTTTACACATTTCCTTCCTCATTTGATCAATGTGGAAACAAGAATTTATTAGTGATGAAGTCCAACAGAGGGCAATATGGTGTTTAGATAAACCCATCTTTTGAAAGAATATTATCTGAAAATGTTTTGTAGGTAGGAGGCTGCTGGTGTTAGGTGCCACTGAGTCGGGTCCGATTCATAGTGATTCTGTATACAACGGAACTAAACACTTCCCGACACTGTGCCATGCCAGGCACTATGTCAGTGCTTCTCTGCTATTCATAGGGTTTTTAGGGCTATTTCAGGATTAATTTGGCCGTGGTTTGCCAGGTCCTCTTCCCATTTTTGCAGTGCTGGGGATAGAACCCAGGGCCTCAGAGCAGGCAGAGCAACACTCTACCAACTGAGCTAGACCACAGCCCCAAGGTGAGACAGTTAGAGGCTATGAGAAAAAGCAAGAGTCGAAAATGTGCTTAGACTTAGAAGCAAAGAGAGAAAACTTAGCTGAAATTTTCCTAGAGGAAAACAACTTTCAACTGAGAGAAATGAGGCAAAAAATATATGGATATTCTTCCACAGGATAATTTTACGTTGGTATTTCTAGATTACCATAAGGATATTGAAGAGTTACATCTTAACCACTCTCATTCAAAAATCTGTTTTAATTAATACACTGAAGTACAGGCTTCAATAAGTTACAAGAGGGGCGCGGTGGCGCATGCCTATAACCCCAGTGGCTCAGGAGGCGGAGGCAGGAGGATCGCAAGTTGGAGACCAGAGGCAGTCTGTGTAACTTAGCGAGACCCTGTCTCAAAAAAAGAAAAAAAAGGGCAGAGGGTGCAGCTCAGTGGTCCAGCACTTGCAAAGCATGCAAGTGCGAGGCCTTGGGTTCAACCCCAGTACCACCAAAAAAAAAAAAAAAAAAAAAAAAAAAATTTACAAAATTGCTCACGTGGTATTTTTTGATCAATTGGTCATAAAAATAAGCTTTTTACTACTTTCTTACAAAGATTTTTTAGATTAGGAAAACAAATGTAACAGGCCTTTTCTTCCATGATTGCAATAACGATTATGAATTTAATCCTCACAATTGTTGTTGTTAGGTGCCATCGAGTCAGTATCCGACTCATAGAGACCCTCTGTACAACAGGGGAAACGCTATTGTCAGTGCTTCTCTGCTGTTCATAAGGTTTTCAATGGCAGATTGATTTTTGGGAGGGGGTCACCAGGTCCTTCTCCCAAGCCTACAGCCTCTGGTGTTCCCAGGCGGTCTCCCATCCAGGTACTAACCAGGCCTGACCCTGCTTAGCTTCGGAGATCTGACGGGATCAGATGCCACAGGGCTATGGCTGCAGGCAATCCTCACAATGGAATGAATAAATGATGGCCTGACAGTCTCCTCGCCTTGCTGAACGACAAAGACTTTCTCCCTCCTCACATTGAAATATTGCCTGCTTGCCCAGCTGGGACGCCTCTGTGATCATGCCAAGCTCCTGCGCTGTTTCCTAACAAAGAGCAACCTGGCCAAGGAGTCGCAGAATAAAACATTATTATCATCATTATTTTTTGATTTGTGACTTCAACCTGTGGTTCTCAAAACAAGCCCAGAGGAAATGTGTAGTACAAAGTTGTTCTATTCTCTTATTATCTTTACAGGATAAAGCTTATTCACGGCCCGTCAAAGACGACAATAGCCCTCTCCACTAGTGTATGGAATCTGTTGCTCTTCTGTTCTGAACAGCACTGGCTCCCGTCCCGCCCCCTCTCCTGATACATTCTTAATACCTTTTGTTGCTACCTGCCTGGTAAAAACTCATCCTTGCCCATAAAATACAAAATGCTAAGTGGATTTTCTTTTTTCATTGGTTTCTATAAAAATTCAGGGAACGGATTTCATTCAAGGCTTTATTAAAGACTAAATGATGCTGCATTGACTTGATAACTTGTTTTATTACAAAATGCCCCGAACTATTTACCTTCTTGAACTCTTGATTTTATTGCTTTGAGTAGATTTTTACTTTTTCCCCAATCGTATTTGTTTTAATCAGATAACTATTTAATAAATTAGAGGGGATTTTAAAGCAAATTGAACTAAATTTGCTAACTAAATGAAACTAAAAATTGAGGGAAGGGAGATATGTATAATAAAAAGCTTCTGTTTGCTCTACCTGAGAGATGTTTGAGAAGATCTTAAGATGCTATGATTAAATACTCATTAGGTCATTAAATTCTGATTTGTAACCACATCTTTCCCTTTGTTAGGTGTTCCAATGAAGACAACATGTCCTGGTTAAGATTCCCCCAATATTTGTCATTCCAACCCTCCTGGAAAACCTACAACAAAACAATGATCTCCGGCAGCAGGAACGTCTCCCCAAAACCACACCTGGTGGGGTTTTCATGAGCACCTGTGGATCTAAGACCGACAATGGCAAATTTGAAAAGCAAATAACTAATGTTAGTCTTTACATTTGTGTTGTAGAAGAACAAACACAGCTAAAAAGAAACCCAGAAAAAATAGAAAAAAAAAAAAAAATCCCAGAAGAAACAAAGAGCACAGGAGAAACAGGAAAAGGAAAGAGAATAAAGCTTCTCACAGGTGGAAGAAGGAAGAGTGATAAACAAAGATGGTAACAGAAAAAAAAAGAGAAAAGGGGTTAGAGAAGACAAAAACCTTGATGATGGGAGAAAGCAGGGAGAGGAGAGAAAAGAAAAGGCAGCCGACATGGACATCACTTTGGGATGATGGTTCTTGTCGTCCCTGCCCTGCACACACTGAGCAAGTGCTCTAGCCCTAGGCTGCTCCTCCAGCCCATTTTTTAACTTTTCGTGTTAAGTCAAGGTCTCGCTAAATTACACAGGCTGCCTCTGGCCTTGAACTGGTGGTGATCCTCCCGGCTCCATATCCCGAGTCGCTGGAATCACAGGCATGAGCCACCATCCCCGGCTGGTCACCCCTCTTTTGCCCAACTATGTAAAACTCCTGCCAAAACTGGTGATGATTATGGCTTCTCCTTATCCTCATCCCTGAGAGAGGAGAGAGAGTCAAGAATGAACATAGCCGGGTGTGCACGCCTGTAATCCCAGTGGCTCAGGAGGCAGAGGCAGGAGGATCCCACATTCGAGACCAGAGGCAGTCTGCATAACTTAGCCAGACCCTGTCTCAAAAAGTAAAAAAATGGGCTGGAGGTGGCAGTTCAGTGGTCCAGCACTTGCAAAGCATGCAAGCGCGAGGCCCTGGGCTCAACCCCCAGTACCGCCAAAAAACAAAACAAAAAAAGAATGAACATAGGCTTGACTATGAGGTCCTAAAATTAAAACATTTCCCAAAAACTTGTGTTTTAAGATCCTGAAGTGTTAAAGTCCAATACAGAACATTCAGCATTTAATAGCAATTAAAATAGATGCAGAAAGTCTCATCATGAAGTAAGTGTAGTGAGCAGTTTAAGCAGGCTGTGCGCCATCAATTCTTTACCTCACTCCCCAGGGAATAGTACGGCCATGACGCCCTGTGAAGATTGTAGGTTAGCAACAGAACAGCCCTACCACTTCCAGCTGGAGCAGCTCACACATTTGTGTGTGTGTGTGTGTGTGTGTGTGTGTGTGTGTGTGTGTGTGTGAGAGATAAAGTGAGACAGGGTGGAACAGAGGGGAGACAGGGACTGAAAGCAGAAGTGGGGACCACAAACTGTCTCACAGAACCACATCATCCGCATTTTGCCAACATGGCGCTGTGTTCTCCATTCACTTAAGTGGCATATCCACAAGGTGAGCGGCAGGCTGGTGACTTTCCCAGTCCCCATCAATCAGCTCAGGGAAAACAAAATCTCACTATCCACTATCCAACCCTGGGGTTTGGGCTGGGATATAGCTCAGTTGGTAGAGCGCTGTGCTGCAATCTCTGAGGTCCCGAGTTCAGTTCCCAGCAAAAATGGGAGAAGGACCTGGCAATCCACTCCCAAGGCAATCCCGAAACAGCCATTGAAAACCCTATGAGGGTCGCTGCGAGTCGGATACCGACTCAACGGCACCTAACAACAACAACCCTGGGGTTTAGCTGAGGTGGTAGAGCACTGCTCCACACTTTCTGAAGACCTGGGTTCGATTCCCAGCACCCAAAAATGGGAGAAGGATGTGGCGGTTCACTCCTGAAAACAATCCTGAAATAATCAGCTGTTAAGAACCCTCTGAGAGTTGCTACGAGTCGGACCCAAATTGATGGCATCTAACAACCACCACCACCTGGGCCCTGGCTCAAGGTGCCTCAGGTCATACCTTTCATGTACAGAAAGCTGTGGAAGTAAGGCAGTGTGACACAGCTGTAGACAGAGTCGCGCCGGTAAGAAAGTTCATCATCCGTGTCAAACCTCGAGTCGAAATCCTCTTCGCTATCTTCAAACTGGACAAGCAAAATGAGAAAGAGCCAGCAATGAGTAAAAAGAATGGAAAGCAATGAAAATACCCTGCATTTATGTATCAACAACCAAAACATAACTGACAAAGCAGCAACACTCTCTATGTATAACACTGCATTGGAGTGTGGCCATCAAAGGAATCCAGAATGACAAAATACTAATTTCTAGGTTCAAATGACCAGCTACACTGACATCTAAATGACAAGATTAGCACTTTAATCCCAAGGCTGCATTCTAAAATTAACACTGCTGTTTAAGAGTGTAATGTCAATCAAACCATGCAAGAGTTAATCTCCTTTAAATTGCTATGCTGAAAATATCCTCAGGTCTTGAAAAGACAACATTTAATGTATAACCAAAGGGAAAAAAATAACAATAAACTATGAATAAATCCAGAAAGTGGAAAGAACATATTTAAACTCTACAGATTCCTTCCTTTATAAGGTTATAAGAAATAACACTGGACGGTATAGACTATGAAGTTATTGTTAGGAAGGTTCTCAAATATGCTGTTAGCACCCCTAATTCTAATTTAGGGTGTATCTACAGCAAAGCAAAGCCAAGGTTCCATTTATTATCTTGTAAAATTTAATTTACTTGCTTATTTATTTATTTTGCAGTACTTGGAGGTTGGACTCAGGTCCTCACACACACTTTCCAAGTGCTCAACCATGGGGGCTGCACACCCAGGCCATTTTTATAATTTTTTATCTTGGGACAGCCTTTGGTTGAGTTACCCAGGCTGCCTCTTGCCTTGCACTTGCTATCCTCCTGCCTCTGCCTCCTGAGTGGCTGGGACACCCGGTACGTGCCACTACACCTAGCCTAAGGCTGCATTTAAAATGCCTTTTTTTTTGGTGGTACTGGTGGTTGAACCCAGGGCCTCACGCTTGCATGCTTTGCAAGTGCTGGACCACTGAGCTGCGCCCCCAGCCCTTTTTTTTCTTTTTTTTTTTTTTTAGTTTTTGAGCCAGGGTCTCGCTAAATTACGCAGACTGCCTCTGGTCTCAAACTTGTGATCCTCCTGCCTCCACCTCCCGAGCTGCTGGGATTACAAGAGTGCGCCACTGCGCCCAGCGCTAAAATGTCATTTTTCTCCGGCCTTGGGCAAAAGGCAATTCTGGACTTTGTGCTCAACGCACCCAGGGCCCATCCTAGTTCCATTTACCAGTGCAACCCGCCTTGGAAACAGAAGGGACTTAAGATTGTCTTAAAGAACATGGCTTTGAAATCTCTGCTTCTCGGGCTTTTTTTTTTTTTTTTTTTGTGGTACTGTGGGTTGAACCCAGGGCCTCTCACTTGCATGCTTGGCAAGTGCTGGACCACTGAGCTGCCCCCCAGTCCATTTCTTTTACTTTTTGAGACAGGGTCTCGCTAGATTACACATACTGGCACTGGTCTCGAACTTGTGATCCTCCCGCCTCCGCCTCCTGAGCTGCGGTGATAACAGGCATGCGCCACTGTGCCGGGCGCTTTCGGGCATGTCTTAACGCACATGATAACGCACGGAGCATGCACGGCAGAGCGCCTGCGCCCCGGGCGGGGACTCACCGAGGACTGCGCGCCCTCCGAGCTGAACCGGTAGGCTCCGGAGCTGTTGTAGGTGCCCACGGAGCACCGGTAGTCCGGGGACCACTGGCTCCCGTAGGAGTTGGAGAAGGTGACGCTGCTGCCCGAGGTGATGGCGCCGTCCTCGTAGTCGTCCTGGTCGTAGTCGTAGTCACCGTCGGGCGAGGGCAGGTCCCCGGTGTGCTGCGGTGTGCAGTAGGTGGACTCGCCGCTGGACGAGTCGTGCCCGGACGCGGCCAGCAGCACCGTGCTGTCGGCGCTGGGGCTGGTGGGCACCACCGTGTCGTTCATGTACGGGTCCTCCTCGGACGAGTCGTCGCTCGTCCGGATGCCACTGGTCCGCTGGTCCGAATGGCCGTGCTCGCTGGGGTTGGGCGAGTCCTTGAAGGCGTCGTCATCCGCCTCGAAACCCTCGTCCACCTCCTCCTCCGGGTAGGGCTGGCTGAAGTTGAAGCTGGGCTTCTCCTCTCCGGGGCCCTCGGCGGGGCCCCCAAGCTCGCCAGGACCTCTGCTGCCCACCGACAGCGAGCGCTCGATGTTGCGGACGCACTCGTCGATCTCGGCGAAGTTGAGCGACTCCAGGAACTCCTGCGCCGCGCGGCACGCCTCGTCCTCCAGGCGGCGCAGCTCCTCGTCCCGCAGCTGCTGCAGCTTCTGCAGGGAGGCCTCGGTCAAGGACAGCTCCTGGCGCTCCTTCATGCGCTGCAGGTCCTCGATCTCCTTCTCCAGGCGGAGGATCTCCTCCACCTGCTTGTTCTCCTTCTGCCTCTCCAGGTCCCGCGTCAGCTCCGCTTCCTTCTGACTCTTCCGCGCCGCTTCCAGTTCTTGCTGTTTCCTCGCTTCTTCCTGCTGGACAGAAGAAGGGGCAGGTGGATTTTAGGACGCTGCACTAGGGTAAGTCCAAGCCTCTCCCCCCTGGGAATCACGATGGAAATGCGGTTGTTATGTGCTAAAGTATGTCCCTATCAAACTCTTAGTTAAAGCCCTAACCCCATCACCTTTTACAGAGGGGATTCAGTTAAAATGAAGCTCTTAGGATGGGCTCACATCCAACCTGACTGGTGTCCTTATAAGAAGATGGAACTAGCTGGGTATGGTGGCTTGGGAGGCAGAGGCAGGAGGATCCCAAGTTCGAGACCAGAGGCAGTCTGAGTAACTTAATGAGACCCTGTCTCAAAAAGTAAAAAAATGGGCTGGGGGCGCAGCTCAGTGGTCCAGCACTTGCAGAGCATGCAGGCGCGAGGCCCTGGGTCCAACCCCCAGTACCGCAAAAAAAAAACAAAAAACAAAAAACAAAGACGGAACTGGGGGACACAGACACCAGTGAAACACAGGCAGAGAAGAAGCAGGATTTGAAGGGACAGAGAGAAGATGACCATCTGCAAGCCACGGAGCAGAGGCCAAAGGAGAAACCAAACCTTGATCTTGGACTCCCAGTCTCAAGCACTGGAAGAAATCCCATTTCCACTGTTTAATCCACCCAGTCTGGCTGATTGTGTAACGGCAGCCCTCGCAAACCAACAGCGGTCACACGGGCTTAGAGAAATCACATTGTTGTGACTCACACTAAAATCTTAAGACATTCACTAAGCTTTGTCCGATTGCAACAGGTTAGAAATGACATCATCCCATTTCCTGTATCTATTTTAGTTTTGAATCCTAGAATCCTAGTGTTTGAAGTGGGAGAGAAGCACAGGAATGAAAGGCCAAGCTGTTCACAGTATTTACTACCTGCTGGGCGAGGAGCTCGGCTTCTCTTTGCGCTTTCAGTCGTTGCCTAAAAATAGAAAAGAAAACAGCAGGTGAACATCACCAAGGATCTCTGAAGCACTTGTCAGCGAGACTGAGCTTTGCCTGTGTGTGGTGCTGGGGCTAGAACCCAGGGCTTCGTGTGTGCTGTGCAAGCGTTGCAACACGCATCTGCATCCGGGATCTTTCACAGAGTTCTGTAAAGGCCAGTTTAAAAGCATGAAGGGCACAGCGTCTGGCTTTGGCACTGTACTTACTCTGTGCGGAAATAGAAACAGGCACTGAATTGGATCCTCAAGGGGGCCAAGGAATTTTACATTCCAGCTGCCGAGAATGATCATTTGTTTCAAAGAGCAGCTTCTCCGGGTCCAGGAATTCCTCACGGATACTGCGTGTAAAACTCAAAAGGCATCTGTTTGGCTCATTCAAGCAAGGAAAGCACCGTACCTTTCTTCTTCCTCCCGCTTCTTCCTTTCCTCCCGCTCTCGCTTCTCCACCAGCAGCTGTCTGTAAACCCTGCGTGCGAGCTGGCCTCTGAGTTGCTTCTGGAACACGATGGCAGCTTTTTTCAGGTGCAAAAATCTCCTCCTCATAAGGACGGCTCTATAATTCTTCTGTATTGTCACTACACCATAGAGGACCTTTCTGTATTGCTTGCTGCAAAGGACAACAGAATTAGCCAGAGGTAAGAGGCTGTGAGCTATTCAAATGCGCTTACATTATAGTTGGAGGACAAAAGGAAAGGACCTAGTTTTAGGGGCATCCTCTAATTAGGAGACTGGAGAGAACAAGGAGGCCCTTTTGCCTTTGGGCAAAAGCAAACAGAAGGAAAACAAAACAATAACCACAAACAAAACTAAAGTAAGAACTCTACCACTCTCTCTCTTGGTGGAATAAACCCTAGCCTGTAATGCTGACTTTCAATAGTCTGGCCCTTGCAGGGTAAAGGGGACCAAAGGAGATTTGATATAGTCTCCTCATATGAAAACAAACAAATGAATACTAATAAAGCAAAACACCACCATAGAAAGGCAGGTCTGTGTTTCAGAAGATAGAATATCTTGGATTTCACGTGGCATGCTGTTATACACAGTGGCTAGAAAAACACCCCTGAGCTGGGCACAGTGGCACACGCCTGTAATCCCAGCGGCTCGGGAGGTGGAGGCAGGAGGATCGCAAGTTCGAGACCAGAGGCAGTCTGTGTAACTTAGTGAGACCCTGTCTCAAAAAAAAAAAGTAAAAAAAATGGGCTGAGGGTGCAGCTCTGTGGTCCAGCACTTGCAGAGCATGCAAGTGCGAGGCCTTGGGTTCAACCCGCAGTATCACCAAAAACAAAAAAAAAAAAACCACCTGTGGAAGAGGGTGCCTGATGTCACAGACAACTACAAAGTGGGTCTCGATAGACAAAAATGATACAGGTTGACCAATCCTCATCCAAAAACCTGAAATCTGTAACTTTTTGAAAGGTGGCACGATGCCCCAAATTTTCAGATTCTTGGGGTTGGGGAGGGAGCTCAGTGGGGCACATGTGCTTAATATGCATGAGGTTTGATTCCCAGCACTACAACACAACAAAAAAAAAATAACACAGGCAACAACAAAAATAAACACATAAAACACAACCCTGGATTCTGGAGTGTTTTGGATTTCAGACTGTCAGATTAGGGATGATCAACCAGGAAAGTCTATGTGAATATTCCAAAACTGGAAAAACTCCGAATTCTGAAATGCTTTCGGTTCCCAAGCATTTCGGATAAGGGATACTCAGCCTGAAACACAGCTGGGCTGTGCGGCTTCAGTAGAATACAGAGGAACTAGATAAACAATTTAATAGCTTAGTGAATCCCTCCAGTGAGACTGTCCTGGGACAGCAAAAAGCAATAAGCATTTCTTTCTTTCTTTCTTTCTTTTTTTTTTTTTTTGGTGGTACTGGGGGTTGAACCCAGGGCCTCAAGCTTGCATGCTGGACCACTGAGCTGTACCCCCAGCCCATTTATTTATTTATTTATTTTTACCTTTTTGAGACAGGGTCTTGCCAAATTGTACAGATTGCCTCTGGTCTCGAAATTGTGATCCTCTTGTCTCCGCCTCCCAAGCCGCTGGGATTACAGGTGTGCACCACTGTGCCCAGCAAAGCATCTTTTTCTATGGCCTGCCCTGGACACTCCTCTGCGCTAGTGACAGGCCACCCCACTGGGACACAGCCCCCTGCAGGGCGTCACATCCGTGCCCCTCAATATGACTCTTACCGTGCCAAGTAGCCCAAGATGTGGGCCCGGATCACCATAGCTGCCCGATTAACTTCCTCCTCTCGCTGTTTCTCCAGTTTCTGCTCCAAGGATTCCCGCAGGAAGACCTGCCCGGGAGGGAGTCATGTGTCACAAGCAAAGACCACGGTGGGCAGAAGACAGGCACCCCTGAGTCAGGACTCTGTTTTAGGGGCAATACTTTTTCTCTCTCTCCTTCTGTCTGCTGCAAACTCATAACACCATGCTTTTCAGAACAAGACTTTTTCAATGTCCCACGCACTATAGACTGATACATTTCTAAAACTCCAAAGAGACATGTTACAAGAAAGAAAAAGCAAAAAGGATATGTGATATTCAAGTCTTTTTTGTTGTTGTAATTGCTAGATTCAATTGGCATAAATGACATTCAAGTTGCTATGTTGTTGTTAGATGCCGTCAAGTTGGTATCCGACTCATAGCGACCCTACATACAACAGGCAAAGCACTATTGCCAGTGCTTCTCTGCTGTTCCTAGGGTTTTCAATGGCGGATTGAGTTTTGGGAGTGGGTTCGAACCACCAACCTTTTGGTAAACAGCCGAATACGCTAACTGATTTCGCCACAGAGACCGACAGCCAAATTGCTATAGAAGTTTCTAAAGGTTTATCTCAGCCTGGGCTGGGACACATTAGTTCCTGAGTCAGCACTGGCCCTACCGTGAGTCTAAGTAACAAGACAAAGAGAGACACAGAAAGAGGGAGTGTGGGGGAGTGAATTCAAGAAGGTTCTAATACTTGGCTATCAAGTGGGAACCCCTCTCTCCATGCCTGGTAAGCAATGAGGACCACAGCATCTCCGACTTCAGAAACTTAAAAGCAGATAAAAACGGTGATACTGAGAAGGTAATTCTCACAGCTCATGAGGATATACTAGGCCCTGGGTTCAATCCCCAGCATCACACACATACCCCCAAAATTTACAAAGAGAAATTCTCTGTGTTTATCTAAGCACTTTTCATCAGTATTAGACTTTAAAGAAACATTTCATCTTTGAGGGTTTGTTTTGGGGGTTGGGTGGGAGTTGGTATTATGGATCTCACTCTAACGCTTTTGCTCTGGAGAGTGTTTAAAAGTTAAAGAAATAAACCTGTGGAAACGCAGTGGTGGCAACAGCATGTAAATGTCAACTCCAATGAGCTACACGTTTACTGAGTGAACAAATGGAAACCTTTGCAAATAAACACACCTCCTCCTAGCCCTGTGGCATCCGATCCTGTCAGATCTCCGAAGCTAAGCGGGGTCGGGCCTGGTTAGAACTTGGATGGGAGACTGCCTGGGAACGCCAGGTGCTGTAGGCTTGGGAGACGACCTGGCAACCCACTCCCAAAAATCAATCCGCCACTGAAAACCCTAGGAACAGCAGAGGAGCACTGACAACAGTGTTTCCCCTGTTGTATGTAGGGTCACTATGAGTCGGATACTGACTCAAAGGCACCTCACAACAACAAATCCGTTATCAGAAGTCGAAGGAATGTGTTGGATGGAACAAAAACGAGAGAAATACCTGTTTTTCTTTTATGTCCATTAAAAAGACAGCTCTTGGCCAGGCATGGTGGGGCAAGCCTGTAATCCCAGTGACTCAGGAGGAGGAGGAGGCAGGAGGATCTTGAGTCCAAGGCTAAAAGCAGCTCTGTAACTTAGTGAGACTCTGACTCTAAAAAATAAAAAATGGGCTGGGGGGACAGCCCAGTGGTAGTGCACTTGCAAAGTATGTGTGAGGCCCTGGGATCAATCCCCAAGTATTGTCAAAAACAAGCAAAAAGAACTGCTTTTCTGCTTTGTCTATAAAATTACACTTTCATGCCATTATCTAGTCCCCTTCACTAACCCTAAGGACAAACAAATGGAGCAAACTGCATTTAGAGACCTGACCTGGCTTCATTAAGACCATCTACTGGGAATTTCCCAAATTTCTGTAAGGACCCAGGGAAAGATCGAGTCAGCATGACCCAGCTACTGCCAACAGAGGCATCCTTGAGCCAGCCTGGCAGCTGCCCACAGCAGCTTAGGAAAAGGGCAGCGCCCACTCATGGGGCTGTTCTGCTGCCTTGACTCCGGAGCCAACAGGGACAATTTTATGTGGCTCCCTCCTCCCCACCTTCACCTTAGACAGCTTCAGACCCTGCGGATTATTCTAGAAGGATGTCTCACTATAGAGGGAAGAAGGGTCTGGCAATGTTGTCTAGGGTCAGAAAAACACAATGTGCTAGGGAGTTTTTGTTGTTAGGTGCCGTCAAGTTGGTATCCGACTCATAGTGACCTTACATACAACAGGTGAAACACTATTGTCAGTGCTTTTCTGCTGTTCATAGGGTTTTCAATGGCGGAATGATTTTGGGGAGTGGGTTGCCGGGTCCGTCTCCCAAGCCTACAGCACCTGGTGTTTCCAGGAGGTCTCCCATCCAAGGACTAACCAGACCCGACCCTGCTTAGCTTCTGAGATCTGACAGGATCGGATGCCACAGGGCTAAGGCTGCAGGCACCAGGGACTTGAGGCAGGAGGAAAAGTGAAAACCAGGGAAGGCGAGGGGAGTGGTCGCCCACCTCAGTTACCCTAAATACAACTTCTCAGTGGGAAGATGCATGGGAATTTTCCCCAGAGAATCAGGCCTCTCCCTTCAGTAATAATGCTTCCCTAGGCCTACAGATAAGAATCTTCCCTACAAGGACACATACCTATGCTCACTTTAATTTGCTGATTCCAATAGGGTCAGGTACGGCGGCGCACACCTATAACCCCAACACTCCGGAGGCTAAGGAAGAAGGATTGTGAGTTCGAGGTCAGCCTAGCTATACAGTGAGACTCTGTCTCAAAAAACAAAAGCAAAAACTGTTGATTCCAACACCAGCCACACTTCCTTCTGTGGTGTATGACAGAAGTCCTTTTACTAGAAGATTCAGCTGGTCACTGGAGGCTGAAGGCTGTAATCCCAAATACTGCCTGGCACTCACCAAAACTAGTGAATGATTAAATGAAAAGTTGGTCAAGGTCAAAGCTATCTAGAAGACACAATTCAAATGCTTTGAGTCCTAAAGTTTCTGCTCTCTGATAAGGCTCCACCCAACTTCTCCCTAATTAAAATTTAACTTCTCTTTCAGATTTCTTCCTCACTACTTCCCTGATCATTTCAAATCTCAGCAATCTTCTCTTCTGAAGAAGTTGGTTCCTAGATTAGAACTCTTGACTTTCAGAAGGAAGTTGTATTTACCAATGCTGATGTATAATGTGTTGTAGTTAGAGGGTCAAACATCTGTTAGCATTCTTTTAAAAATGGTTAATACTGAGTCAGGTGTGGTGGTGCATGCCTGTAATCCCAGGGGCTAGGGAGGCGGAGGAAGAAGAATCCCAAGTTCGAGACCAGAGGCAGTCCACATAACTTAGGGAGACCCTGTCTCAAAAAGTAAAAAAATGGGCTGAGGGTGCAGTGGTCCAGCACTTGCAGAGTATGTAAACACGAGGACCTGGGTTCAACTCCCAGTACTGCAATTTAAAAAAAAAGGTTAATGTTCATCAGTCTTATATAAAAAAAGTTTGGGTTAAGTGAAAGGTCTATTACAAAAGAACATATGAACCCCCAAAATATTCAGACTGTAGGCCTGTGATACCGGATCAGAGGCTCCAGTGAGGCCACGCCCCAGCTTGGAGCCCTGGATCTGTGAGGTCATCACTGTATGCTATGTGAGCTAGTTGTTGTTGTTGTTGTTGTTAGGTGCCGTCGAGTCGGTATCCGACTCATAGCGACCCTCATAGGGTTTTCAATGGCTGAGTGCTTCGGGATTGCCTTGGGAGTGGATTGCCAGGTCCTTCTCCCATTTTTGCCGTGCTGGGAATTGAACTCAGGGCCTCAGAGACTGCAGCGCAGCGCTCTACCCACTGAGCTAAATCCCAGCTATGTGAGCTAGAGTTTGCAGCAATGGGTGATGGGGCCACAGACAGTGAGTGGATTGATACCTCTGCGCAAGACGGTTTCCCTATGGAAGGGGTCTTTGAGACCCCTTGCAGCTAGGTGCTCCACTGCAGCAGAGGCGTGGACACAGTGACTTCTTGCTCAGTGGCAATGAACTGATGCCTGAGTAAGAGTCACGATCTTTCTCTTCTTCCCTGCCTTTCTCTTCATTTTTATAAAAGTGAGAAACTCTTTGGTTAAAAACAACCCTGTAAACCAGGTATGGCAGCATGTACCTGTAGTCCCAGCCACTCAGGGGGCCGAAGGGAGAGATCAGTTTCATGCAGGAGTTTGAGACCAGCCTGGGCAACATAGTGAGACCTGTCTCAAACCAAACCGAATGAAACCAAACCAAAAAGCACCAATATTGTATGAGTGGAAACTTTAAACTCTTTCTCGGACATCACACTGCATTGTGTAGAGGCAGGACGAGCAGCTCTTGGGAAGACGTGTGTACTCGAAGGCTGGCCCCCAGCTGCTTGTGTTTCTGAATCCAGAGACACAGGTGTGTCCTCTCATGTGCTAAGGCACTGCGGAGGGTGGGAAACTACAGTGAGAGCCGCGTGAGATTTCTGGCAGTTCTGACTCTAGAAGAAGAGGTGATCAGACAACTAATTTTATGCCTAATTTTTTGGTGTTCAAGCTACACTGCTCTCTACTTAGATCTGTCCAGAATACATGTTTTGTTGTTATTAGGTGCCGTCGTGTCCGACTCATAGCGACCCTCGTAGGGTTTTCAATGGCTGATTGTTTTGGGATTGCCTTGGGAGTGGATTGCCACATCCTTCTCCCATTTTTGAGGTGCTAGGAATCGAACTTGGGACCTCAGAGATTACAGAGCAGCGCTCTACCAAATGAACTAAATCCCCGCCCCCAGGAATAGATTTTAGGTACGGTCAAGTCAGGTCTGACTCATAGCGGCCCTGTATACAACAGAAGAAAACACTCTCCAACACTGTGCCATGCCTGACACTGTGTCAGTGCTTCTCTGTTATTCATAGGGTTTTAATAGCTGATTGCTTTAGAAGTCTATCAGGAGTGGGCTGCCAGGTCTCTTTCCTGTTTATGTGGTGCTGGGGATCGAACTCAGAGACTCAGAGAGTGCAGAGCAGCACTCTACCAATTGAGCTAAACCCCAATCCCTGCCTGGAATAAAACAGTTGAAAGGTTTCTGCCACAGCAGAATGACCAAAAGTGGATTTTGCTTTTCACTTTCCGGACTGAGTTTTTGGCAACCTCCAGGGTTGCAGGCTCTCTGCTGGCCTCCCATACAACAACGGCCAGGGTGGCAGGGATGATAGCCAGCATTCCAATCACAGAATATTACAAAGATTGGGGTTTCACGCGAGAGATGTTGAGGGCCGCCTAGGACTTCCAGGGCACTGGGTCGCCCGTTAGCCAATACGTCACTGCCTGACAGTACGCAAACAGGATGAGGAATCTCGAGGTGTCCCCTAATGAAACCTTGTCCCTGCTGAGTCAAGGGCTTCAGGGTGTGTGGAAGATGACAGGTCACAGGGGGCGTTTCAGCCCCAGCACATTCCCTGTGCTCAAAGCCACTGAGCAGAAGTATTCTTACTACTTGCATGACCTAAGCCTAAAAAGACTGTATAAAAAATGAGCTATCCGAACAATAAACGGAACAGATCCACATTGCCTCCGGGCTGTTGTGTGTTTGTCTCCCATCACCAACTTCCTCATCTGCCTTCAGGAAACCCTGGATCTTAGGCTGTAGTCATGGGCTACAGCAGCATCCGCTGCCACCGCTCTGGGGCTTGGTGGCGGTTGTTCTGTCTCCCTCACGGTACCTTGGTCTTCCCCAGCTGCCACTCGCTGTTGGAGGCATCGTATTGCTGCAGCAGCGCGGTGCACTTGCCCCGGACGTCTTCAGGCAACGGCAGGTTCCTCATCAGCACTTTATACCTGCAACACAGGGGTGGACGTATCACGTGTCACCTCGGCTCCTGGTGTACTTCCGTCCCTTTGGAAAGAAAGGATCCACTCCGCTCCCTCTTGCCTTTTGTAAAAATCCTGGAAGGGTCTTCGGACCGCATACCCAGCCTTGCGGATCCGCACCGTCTCCAGCATCCCCGAGTACCGCAGCTGGTTGAGCACAACGGCCTGGTCAAACTGCTCTGGCATCTGAAATGCGATGGGTGGAGTAAAGTCAGATGAAACAGGACGGCACGAGACCATGCTGATAAGGCCACCCCCTCTGTGGTTTTTAGACAACTGTGTGCTCACATGCAGAATTCTGAAGCCCATAAAAACCCACACTAGAAAATGAACCCCTGGGGCTGCAATCACATCTCTTCCACACCCATCAGCTCAGCCAACCCTGCACCATCCGTGCCCCTGCTTACTCCGTACTTGAAGTTTTTTGAAGAAAAGCCCTCATTTTTGAAGAAAAGACTTCACCTCATCCATAAATATTTTAGTCCACATCACAATTTCATGTGACTACATTCTTGGATCTTGATAGAGACCAATCATTTTGTAATATAAATACCCATACCCAAAGACCTGACTCAGTATTATTATAAATGTGCAATTCTAAAACCTACCTATTCCAAGAGAATCCAAAATGTCATAAAGATATCATTTTACTTTTGAAACTTCAATTTAAAGGTATTTAAAGTTATTTTTTGTACTTAAAGAATACAGTAACCAGTGAGGGAAGGGGCATCTTTCTCTCTTTCTCTCCCTTCCTCCCTCCCTCCCTGGAGTGCAGGCACACACACACACACACACACACACACACACACACACACACACAGAGGGTAGGGTGGGAAGAAGCAGACAAAATGTTAGCCAATGGAAAAAAGACAAAAAAGAATTTAAATCTGTTCAACCTCTAATCAAATACTCCACTTACTGAGAGGTCCACACTAAAGTTAACCCAGGACATACAGATTAAAGAAAGAAGATCAAACCAAGACTTCACTCCTGAAATCCGTTCTCCTATCTGCTCAGTTGCCAAACAACTGGCATTGCTGCCAGGACAATAGTTTTTTTTTTTTAAAGTAGGTCATTTCCCATTTATTGCTTTTTGGATGATGATTCACTTTAATTAACTTGTGTCTTGCTATTCTACCCAACCGTGAATAAGAGAACTGAAAAACAGCCATAGGATTTAACTGTTAAAAACTACCAAAAAAACTACAAAAAAAAAAAAAAAAAAAAAAAAAAAAAAAAAAAAAAAAAAAAAAAAAAAAAAAAAAAA
>VMDO01022315.1:0-27393 GCA_007922755.1 Pedetes capensis | reverse complement strand
ATATAATCCCAACAACTCTAGAGGTGGAGGCAGGAGGATCGCAAGTTCAAGACCAAAGGTAGTCTGCATAATTTAGCAAGACCCTGTCTCAAAAAGTAAAAAAAAAAAAAAATGGGCTGAGGGTATAGCTCAGTGGTACAGCACCTGCAAAGCACGTAAGTGTGAGGCCCTGGGTTTGATCCCTAGTATCACAAAACAAAACAAAACAAAGCAAAAGTTGGTTTAACAAAAGATAATATTTAAGGACTACAATGACAATCAAGAATGGGAAAACATAATTTTCATAAATAAAACGGACAAAAGTCTCATATCAAGAATATGCAAGAACTTGTAGAAATTAATAAAAAAGCAAACAACTCAAGAGACATGAGTGATAAAAGAGGAAATCCAAATGGTTAATAAATATGTTAAAATTGTAAAATCACATTAGTAATGTGAAAAATGAAAATGCAATGGACATATATTACATCACCATGAGGATGGCTAAAATATGACAGTCATATAATGCTACTTAGTGTTGCTGTGATGCTGAAAGCTATGCCACCAGTATTTCAGATACCAGCAGAGCCAACCATGGTGGACAGGTTTCAGCTGAGCTTCTAGACTAACATAGGCTAGGGAGAAGACAAAGTAGCCCACTCCCAAAACAATTAGCCTTTCAAAACCCTATGAACAGCAGAGAAGCACTGTCAAATTGAAGGCCAGAGAATGAGCCCCCAGGCTGGAAGACTTTCAAGAAATGATAAGGGAAGAGTTGTCTCTTCAAAATAAAGTTGACTTTAATGATGGGAATGAAGTAAATAAAGCCCCTGAAACCTCTTTTTCCTGATGTAGCACAACTCAGAATGAGAAAAAACATAGTGCCTACAACATTGGGTTCAAACATAAAAAGATCATTTACACAGCATAGTGTTGGGTAATGTTTCAATCTGTTATACTTAGGGTCACTATGAGTCAGATTCAACTCAACTTTGCCTACAAACAACAGTGATTGTGTAGAACACCCATATCCTGTTGCTAATTTTGAAAATCTGTTGGACCCCAAAGTTGCACACTTGCACATACTATGAACCAGATATTCTATATCCAAAAGAAATGTGTGTATGTGTATACTAAGACACACGTACAAGTATATTCAAGGGAACAATGTTCATAATCATGGAAAACTGGAAACACTCAAAACTTCCAAAACTAGAGCCAATTAGAATCCAAAGTCTACAAGGCAAAGAAACAATTTTTAAAGCTACAAAAGAAAAAAACCCACTTACTTACAAATGCAAACATGTCAGAATAACAGGAGACCACTCAACATTAACCCTAAAAGCCAGGAAAGCATGGAATGATACATTTCAAGCCCTAAAAGTAAATAACTATTGACCAAGATTACTATAGCCAGCAAAATTATCTTTTAAAATCAATGGGTAAATAAAGACTGTCCACCATAAGCACAAACTCATAAAACCAATGACCACTAAGCCAGCATTGCAGAAAATAATTAAAGGAATCCTACACATCAGTGAAGAAAAAAGACATTCACAAATAAGAGAGCTCAGAAAAGAGTAAGTTCCATGAGAGGAATACATGAACAAATAAGAACTAGAAAAAAAGCAGCTATGTCATCTTAGTAAGCCAGCAAACCCCTCATATGAATGGGAGAAAAAGAAAAGAACAATCAATATTCAAACCAACCAGGAAAACAACCAACAAAATTACATGAAACACCCACTGGGTGCGGTGGCACACACCTGTAATCCCAGCGGCTTGGGAGGCAGAGGCAGGAGAATCACAAGTTCAAGACCAGAGGCAGTCTGTGTAACTTAGCAAGACCCTGTCTCAAAAAAGTAAAAAAAAAAAAAAAAAAAAAAAAAAAAAAAAAAAAAAAAAAAAAAAAAAAAAAAAAAAAAGGGCTGGGGGAGCAGCTCAGTGGTCTAGCACTTGCAAAGCATGCAGGCATGAGGCCCTGGGTTCAACCCCCAGTACTGAAAAAAAAATTACAGGAAACATAAAATTCCTCTCAATAATAACCCTAAATGTAAATGGTCTTAACTCTACAATTAAATGATGAAAACTAGCTGATTGGATTAAAAACAAGATCCAACTATTTATCTCCAAGAAAAGACACACATAGACTGAAAATAAAAGGATAGAAAACAATATACCAAACATGTGGAAGCTGAAAGCAAGCAGAGGGAGCTATAATGAAATATGACAAAGTAGACTCATTCAAAACTAAACGCAAGAGAAAATGAAGGTCATTACCTAAAGGAATCATCCATCAAAAAGATATAAAGATTGCAAATAAATGCATAGAATAATGGTATACCTCATTTCATAAAACAAACAGCACTAGACATAAAGGGACAGACAGGACCATATACAATGACAGTGGGTAACTTCTATACCCTATTCTCATTAACAAATACAACATTCTGATAAAAAAAATCAACAAAGAAACTTCAGCATTAAACTGCACTTTAGATCAAAGGGACTTAACAGATGTCTACCAAATACTTCATCCAATAGCTGCAGATACACATTCTTGTTAGCAACCCATGGAACTTTCTCTAAAATAAATTACAGTTTAGTCCATTAAGCAAGGCCTGAAATATTAAAAAATTAAAACAATCTCTTGTATTTTATCAGATCATAAATGGAATAAAACTGGATATCAATAGCAAGAAAAACAAGACAATGTTCCTTAAACTACTCCATAAATGACAAGGGAATGAAAGCTACCAGTCTCGTTCTACAAAGCCAGTATCATCCAGATAACACACCAGATGAGGACACAATGAAAACTATAGACCAATTTCCCTGATAAACATAGAGAAATTCTCAGTAAAATACTTGTGGATCAATCCAACAACACATTATAAAGATCATACACCATGATCAATTTGGTTTTACTCCAGAGATGCAAGGATGACTTAACACAGAGAAACCAATAAATGTAATAGACCATATAAATAGACTAAAAGGCAGAATTTACATGAGCATCTCAAAAGATGCAGAAAAGGCCTTTGACTAAATTCCACATCCTTTCACAATAACATCCCCAAGGAAAGGAGGAATTGAAGAAACATATCTCAATAAAAGCTATATACAACAAACTGATAGCCAACATTATCTTCAATGGGGAAAGCCTGAAAGCATTTCCTCTAAAATCAGCAATGAGATAAGGATGTCCATTCTCTCCATTCTTATTCAATACAGTGCTTCAATTCTTAGCCTGAGCAATAAGGAAAGAGAAATAAATAAAAGCAATATGAATAAGAAAGAAGTCAATAAATCCTTGTTGATCCCAAAGACTACAGTAGAAAAGCTTTAAACATGATAAACACTTTTAGCAAAATAGCAAGGTATAAAAATCAGTGCTCAAAAATCAGTAATATTTTTATATACCAGTAACAGACATGCTGAGAAAGAAATAAAGAAAACAATCCCATTCACAATAACCTCAAAAGAAACAAAATATCTACAAATAAACCTAACCAAAGATGGGAAAGATTTCTACAATGAAAACTTTAAAACATTGAAAAAAGAAATTGCAGATGACACTGGAAGATAGAAGCACCTCCCACATTCATGGATGTGCAGAATCAATGATGTGAAAATGGCTATACTGCCAAAAGTGATCTTAAGAAAAACAAAAAAAAACTAATTTTCATGTAGAAATACGTTAGATCCTGAATAGTCAAGCAATTCTGAGTAGAAAGAACAAGAAAGGCAGGAGGGATCCCAATGCCTAATTTTAAATTATACTACAGCCATGCATGATGGTGCATACCTGTAATCCCAGCACTCAGGAGGCCGAGGAGGGATGATTGACATGAGTTCAAGGCCTGTCTGATTTATATAGCAAGTTCCAGGCCAGCCTAAGCTATATAGCGCTCTCTCTCTCTCTCTCTCTCTCTCTCTCTCTCTCTCTCTATATATATATATATATATATATATATATATATATATATATATCTTCCCATCCCTTTCTTTCCCTTCCCTTCCCTTCTCTCCTCTGTCTCTCTCCTCCCTCACTCAATCTCTTTCATATATATATATATATATATATATATATATACATATATATATATATATACACACTCTTTAGTAACAAAAACAGCATGGTATTGGCAGAAACATACACATAGATCAATGAAATGGAATGGAATAGAGGACCCAGAAATAAACCTACACAGCTATAGCTACTTCAAGTTTGACAAAGGTAACAAAAATGTATTAGAGAAAAGGACAGCCTCCTCAACAATGGAAACTGGATATTCACATAAAGAAGAATGAAACTAGATCCCTCTCACCCTATACAAAAAATCAATTCTAAAGGCATCAAAGACCTTTATGTAAAGCCTGAAACTTTTAATCTGCTACAAGAAAATATAGAGAAAATACTTGATATATGATTAGGCAAGAACTTTCTAAGCAGAACTCCAATGTCCCAGGAAATAGTAGCAAGAATTGACAAATGAGATTGCATAAAATTGAAAAGCTTCTGCACAGTAAACAATTAATAAAGACAGTTCTCTGTATTTAATGGATATAAATGATATGTATGAAAAAGAAATTTAAGAGTAAACAAGAAGCCTACAGAATGAGAGAAAACCTTTGCCAACCATATACTTGACAGGGGATTAACATCTAGAATATATAAAGAGCTCAAAAAATTAAACACCAAAAAATCATCCAATCAATAAATAGACAAATGAATTAAATACACAGTTCTTGAAAGGAGTACAAAGGACCAATAAATACATGAAAAAATATTCAGCATCCTTAGCCATCAGGGAAATGCAAAGCAAGACTACACTGAGATTCCATCTTACTCCAGTCAGAATGGCTAGCATCAGGAAAACAAACAAAAATACTAGCAAGAATGCAAGGGAAAGGAACGCTTACATACTACTGGTGGGAATGTAAATTAGAGCAGTCGTTATGGAAATTAGTATGGAGATTTCTCAGAAAACTATACATAGAACTACTCTATGATTCAGCTATACCAGCCCTGAGTATAAAAGAATCCAAGTCAACAACCAGAGGGACATCTGCATATCCATGTTCAGTGTGGCACTGCTCACAATAGCCAAGATATCGAATCAGCCTAGACGTCCATCAACAGATGAATATAGGAAATGAGAAATATATACACAATGGATTTTTTTATTCAGGAACAAAGAATGAAAATATGTCATATTCAGGAAAATGTATGGAACATCATGATATTAAGCAAAATAATCCAGACTCAGAAAGACAGATATATGTTCTTTCTCATATGTGGAACTCAGATTTAAAATATATGTATAAATATATGTATATGTATATGTATATATGTATGTGCCTGCAGCCATAGCCCTGTGGCATCCGAACTCGTCAGATCTCGAAAGCTAAGCAGGGTCGGGCCTGGTTAGGACCTGGATGGGAGACCGCCTGGGAACACCAGAAGCTGTAGGCTTGGGAGAAGGACCTGGCAACCCCCTCCCAAAAATCAATCTGCCATTGAAAACCCTATGAACAGCAGAGAAGCACTGACAATAGTATTTCCCATGTTGTGCAGAGGGTTGCTATGAGTCAGATACCGACCCAATGGCACCTAACAACAACAACATAAGTATGTATGTTGTTGTTGTTGTTAGGTGCCGTCAAGTCGGTATCTGACTCATAGTGGCCCTCATAGGATTTTCAATGGCTGAGTGCTTCGGGATTGCCTTGGGAGTGGATTGCCAGGCCCTTCTTCCATTTTTGCGGTGCTGGGAATTGGACTCGGGGCCTCAGAGACTGCAGCACAGTGCTCTACCCACTGAGCTAAATCCCAGCCCATATGTATGTATATGTATATGTATATGTATATGTATATGTATATATATATATGAGACTTCATCATAAAAAGCAGGACTATTTACGGGGGCAAGGGAATAAACAGGAAGGGAAGGAACAATTAGTGCAACAAGGGAGGGCAATGATTAAAAAGCCATAGTAAAACCCATTATATTTTAAACATTTTAAAAAATAAAAAAAAATTGCAAATGAAAAGATGAGTAGGCATGACTACATATACATTTTAAACATTTTCAAAACAAAGCTTAGATTAAAAGGAAAACAAAGTGTGGACTACACTACATACAATAAGGTTGGAAGAACAAAGCTTAATATACATTATAAAAAGATATTAAAGAAATATATATGAACAGTTTTCTGAATTCAATGGATACAAAATATGTACATGAAGAAGAAATTTAAAGAAGAAAATATAGATGTGAACAATGCTTTATAAATTCATAATATAACAAGTAATTAGGAAATGTAAATCCCAATAACTCTTAATTATCTATTTATGGCTGCAAGTTAAATTACCCACTATCATTATGGTATAAGGAAGAATTTCATTCACTGGTGGCACTGAAAATTGATTCATTATTTTAAATAGGATGTCAGATGTATTTCAAGTTTCAAGCAATTTTGAAATTGTTTCCTGAAAATGTATTTCAAATAATAATAATAATTTCAAAAACACATCTAATATAATCTTACCTTGCTTGAGAATTTTGGTGATCTTTATTCAACAAAGATGTAAAATCATATATGGCTGAAATCCAGTTTTCATTTTCATAGTAAAACATCCCACGTTTCATTAATGCATCTGTTCTTTGGGGATCATAAAAAATACACTACAGGGGCATGGGAAGTGTATCAAATGTCATATAATGAAAAGAAACTAAGAAAAGTATATAGTCATATAGTAACTTCAAATTACATATAAGCAAACTATTTTAAGATGCCATAATTTTCAGATTTGCATTTAAACACTATATCTGAGAAATCTACTCATCATCAAATCCTCAAGAGGGACTACTTTCATGGAGAAAATTAAAAAATGGCAAATACAAGAAGCCAAATCTTTTGCCCATGCAATTTTTCACTTATAAGTAAACTGTTCAACTAGAAGGGAGTTGCATTGGTTCTGTCACAACATGTTGCCCTAATTAAAGATGAAACATTAGACCACATCAATGCAGATTTAGTCAAATCAAATATGGATGAATCTAGTCCCTAAAATGAGGAAAATAAATGAATTGGTAATGCATGGTTTGTCCATTTCACATTGACATACAAAGCAATAGAATGAACAGACTAAATCCTATGCTAAATTGTAAAACTTTGCCAGTTGGTGTAGGGAAAAAACTGGAGCACAGAGGAGGTTACTAAATGTTTCTAAAACAGAAAAATGAAAACATTGAAGAGTTGGAAACTTGTTTAACCTCAAGGTTCTATATTAATCTATTTTAATATTATTAGGGTCAGGTAGAGGAAATGAGCAGAATCAATACTATAGTAATTTCAATGTCTTTAAAAGGGAGTTGTGGTCACCCCCAGACCAAAGTTTACAAAACTCATATTCTCTTCAAATAGGAGAACATCAAGTCAGTGACTAAACAATCATGGGTGGATTAAGAAACAGGGCATTTGGGAACATGGATAGGCTAAGTACTTAGTTTCTTCTAAATTCTCACTTATAAGGACTAAGAACTTATAATTAACAGTCAGGAGATCAGAGTTATATATTTTGCTATAGTCAGGGGAATATTTTGCCTTGACTCTAGCCTCAAGGTATGGTTCAACTGAAAGTTTGTTTCCTCAAGGATATTTCCTGATATCCTCCAACCAAATATACTTTCCTATCATCCTTATTTCCTTCTTAATACCCCTCCATGTTTGTTATTGCCTACAGCCGTAGCCCTGTGGAATCAGATCCCGTCAGATCTTGGAAGCTAAGGAGGGTCGGGCCTGGTTAGGACCTGGATAGGAGACTGCCTGGGAACAACAGAAGCTGTAGGCTTGGGAGAAGGACCTGGCAACCCCCTCCCAAAAATCAATCTGCCATTGAAAACCCTATGAACAGCAGAGAAGCACTGACAATAGTGTTTCCCCTGTTGTAGAGAGGATCGCTATGAGTCGGATACTGACTCAATGGCACCTAACCACAACGTTTGTTATTATTTATTTGTTTATTGGGTCCTTTATGATTCTTTAAACTCTAAGTTTTATATAAGCAGAAAACATGTCTATTTTATTCACCACCGTTTATCCACTACATTATGTAGTGACTTGGTCAATAAATATTTTTTAATAATGAACAAATTTATAAACCAGTGAGTGAAGCTTCTTTGAGCGCAGATAGGTTCCCTGAAAAGAGCATCAACTATTCAAGATCTTTAAATGAGAAAATAATTTTCTCTCTTGTCTGAAGGGAGGAAGCAATTTTCAAAGGCTTCTTTAACCAGTTTCTTATAGTTCAAGAGGGGAGGACTGGAAAGCTGAGTCTTCTGCAGAGTTGACTCAGTGCCCCATACCCAACTGTTTGATATGAATCCATTCATTCAATAACACTTTTTAAAAAATCATTGAAATAGTCTTAGTATCAAAACCAGTAATGAAAGCTGCAGCTCCTAATGTATAATAAGTTAATTTTGATTTTATAAAGATATGAAAAAGACTTTTAAGGACTCTTGCTATACTATTCATATGAAAATACTGCAATGTGAAATATATAAATGGCAGCATTAAACATGATAAAGCTTACTTTAGAATAGTCATCAATGGCCAGGACTCTGTTTCCCTTTTCATACATCTCAGCCCTCCTGAAATATATATCAGCATCTGTGGGCTTGCACTTAATTGCCTGAGTATAGTTTAGAATTGCCACAGTAAAATCTTTCTTCCCTCTGAAAATTTCTGCTTTTGACAAATATGCCTCTAAAGAAAATTGAAAAAGTTTACTATTATAATCCTTGAATTAAGCATAAAATTCCCTCTCCCTCCAAAAATATAGTTTAAAAATAATTTTCTCTATTATACTTTCTTAAGCAATTAATTTAATTTTTAAAAATTTCAACGATGCCAACTTTGTTTCAAAGACTGTATAAACATGCATTTATGGTTATAAGTACTCTCAATTTGAAGTGACAAAAATTACCTTTCACTTTTGTGTACAACCAAAATGTTTCATCATCTTTTAATGGTCATAGTAAAAAGTTGGGTTTTGATGACACAACATTTTATGGACTTAGGAAACAGATCTACATAGGTCAAAAAACATTTAGCAAGCTCATGTTATTTTTTGGATATTTTGTGGCTTTGGGGAAAAACAAAGATAAGTACCACATCTTCATATTCCTAGGAAGTTCCATGTCCAGTGGCTCGAGTGGGTCAGAGGATGGTACATTGAGCAAGGGATAGACTTCATCCAGCCCTCAAGTCCTAGCAACACTACAACTCCCACTCCAAACTTTGTGGTCAAGAAAAGATTTGTGAATTCTTTCTAAAACTAAAATGTTTAACTTCATATTCTCCTTATGAAATGAGCAGTAAGGAATGCATTTACTGTAAGCTATGTCAATGGCATGAACATTTCAGGCCATGATGAGTATTTTGAAGACAACATGGGACTGTATCAGCCTGCATTTACAATATTAAGAGTAAAAAAAACTAACTGAGGAAAGTCACAACCATTTATACAGAACTTATATCTATTGATTTATATATATTTAAGATAACAATGACAAAAGTTGAGAAAAGATACAGGTAATTTAACTGTTTCCACAGAAAACCCACCTGCATTATTTTTATTGTGTTTATTTATATAGTTCAAGTCATCCAAAGCTTCATTAATTTTGTCTTGGAAAAGATAAATAAAATGCCGGTGCCAATATGCATTTAGAAACAATGGCTCCAGGCGTATTGCCTAGAAAATATAAGTACAAATTCAATTAAAGTTGATTTGTTAAAGGAAGATATACCATCAAATTAATTTTTCAAACACTATTGATACCAATGGCTTTATACATGTACAATGTAAAATAAAACTTCCCAATCTGACAGACAAAAATCTAGTGTTTTTAATATTATTTGAAAATGCCAGTAATTGCATTTTCACAATCCCATGTACTCTACTACAGTCATTCACTTCTCAAAATTCCAGTAGAAGTTACTGTACAATTAATATTAATGTAAACAATGAATATTGTTATTTTTATTTTAAAAACTTACTTCCTGTAGATCATTCATGGCACTCTGCAACTTTCCCAGTTTCCTATAAATTGCTCCACGCCTACAGTATGCAAACACAGGAAGCTTTTTCTTATTATTTATTTCTTCAGTCAAGATTTCCACTTCAGATTCGTAATACTTAATGACTTCTGGTGGAAGATCACAGCTCAAAGAATCACTTAATTCTAGTTTTGATGGTTCTGTCACTTTTTCAGGTATACCTTCATGGACAAGTATCTTAGTAACTTCTAGCGGTGTTTTCTGATTTTTATCTTTAATGAATGTGTTAAAAGTCCATGTCTGAGGATTACTGTTTTCTAGTATTCCTCCTTTACTTTGAACAAATTTATCAGAATTTAAACACGCAGGTAAGCTAGGACACCGTATTTGACATTCATATACTGGAACTTTGAGCAAATATTTCTTCTCTCCAGGAAGTATTCCATGAGACATTGATCTGGTTTTTGAAAGAATTTTTTTTTAATTATAGAAATAATTATTTTGTTAATCAGTAACTAAGACATACATAAAATACTATTTTTCTGTTATCAAAGTAAAATTACATGCTAATTGTATGCAATCCTAGCCAAACTTTTCAGTCATTAAAATTATAACACAGTATGAAGAATTTAATGAAAATAAAAGACTGTTTTTAAAAGAGATAGCCTCCCCAGACTATTGAAACAATGGGGACAACGCTCCTTTCAGGTTTAATTTACACTCCTTCTGCCCTCCTCCAGAAGAATTACAATGGAAAATTAAGGACATAGACATGATGTAAGAAAGAAAATGCTATCCAGAGGCTGGAGAGGACCTGAACTTGGAGTGGGAAGAAGGATGGAGGTGACTACATGGAAGATTTCACCCTTCTCTTGGAAACTATCAAATTGGATAATAATTTAGGATGCTTTCAAATGCTGCAAGTCTAGGATTCTCTTCCTCAAATCCTCCATGAGCAGCAAGGCCTTCATTCAGTAATATTTACTATGTGTCTAGTACTGCCCTAACCACAAGAGTTGGGATAAGTGCAATCTACCAGAGGAAAACTAAGTGTTTTAACCCCATCATTTTATATTTATTGAGTATGTACTACAAGAAAGACTCAGTGCTAAACAATAGGAGACTAAAAGTAGGAAAAATCAGTTTCCATTCCTAGCATTACTTACTTATACTTTCCACTCCTCTCTACATTACAGCACAAGCCATCATCATCTATTATGCCTGGAGTACAACTTCTTGGCTCTCTGCTCCCACCCTGGCCCATTGTCTAGTCCATCCTCCACATTACATTCAGCATGCTTATGTTTACAAAGGTAAATCAAATCATGTCACTCCCTCCCAGCATGTCCCTAGCATGTAGTACATAAATCAAGCTTTTCATCTATAAGACTTCACATGGTGAAACCCCAGCATAGCTCTCTTACACCGGTACTCTATCCCTTACTCCCTATTCCTCATTTAGAACATCTGTGAGGGAGCCTCAAGCCTGCTGCACTTTCTAGGCTTTTTGACTGACTGGATCCTCAATTCATAGTTCTGATCATATTTTACCTGAGAAAGGACTTTGATTTCGCATGTTTTGCTTACACTCCCACGTTTGTGTCTACCTTTCTCCCCCTTGCTCTCTGCCCTGGGAGACCAATTTTTATAGGCTATAGGATCCCTTTCTCTCTGTCTTTTCATTGAGTGTGTCCAGTTATAAACCTCATAAAGGGAAGGAGGAAAATTTAGTCTAGTTATCTATTCCTGGCTCTTTTATGAAAGGTTGCCTCAAATTGGCTGTGACTCCTGACCAAAGATCATTACTTCAATGGCCACTCCACTTCCTTTGTCTTGGTTACAAAACATCTCAATCAACAAAAACAAAATGCTCCAAAGCCCCCTTATCTCTGACGTCTCTCTTCTCCCCATGGACTCTACCCTTTCATTAAAAAAAACACTCCAACAACATAATCTCACCCTTTCTCTCTGCTGCCCCAAATAAGACCCTTCCTCCTCCAGGTTCTTGTACCCCCTCAAACATATATTTTCTCTGTGGAAAGACAACCTTATGCTGCCTTCTCTTCAATATCTCTTCTTCCAATTTCTCTTGCTTCTGTTGTTGTTGTTGTTAGGTGCCGTCCGACTCATAGCGACCCTCATAGGGTTTTCAATGGCTGACTGTTTTGGGATTGCCTTGGGAGTGGATTGCCAGGTCCTTCTCCCATTTTTGCGGTGCTGGGAATTGAACTCGGGACCTCAGAGACTGCAGCGCAGTGCTCTACCCTCTGAGCTAAATCCAGCCCTCTCTTGCTTCTATGTGTTTCTTACTCCCAGTTTTACTGCCCACACCAATGGGGAACTCTTAACAGCAATTACCTCCTCTTCTCCTCTCTATCTCCCCTATAAGCATGTCCTCCTTTCCTTTCTCGTCAGGACAGGGGTGGTGGCAGGAATAGGGACAAGCATAGGCAGGATATCTACTTCTGCTCATTTTTACCATAAGATCTCAAAAGAACTAAATCAAGACATAGAACATGTCACGATGGCCCTTGAGACCAATCAGAGCCAGGCCACCTCCTTAGTGGGGGTAACTCTCCAAAATCGCTGAGCCCTAGACATACCTACAGTAGAAAAAGGAGAAATCTGCTTATTTTGGGGAGACGCATATCATTATTTCCTTAATCAGGTATAGTCAAAGACAAGATCTCAGGACTCCAGGACAGGATAGAGTCCCAGTACCAGGACTTACAAAACACACAACCCTATCAAACTCTCCTACAGCACATATTCCCCTGACTACTCCCTTTCTCAGGGCCACTGCTCTGCTTCTGTCTCCTGGCCTTGTCTGGGCCTTGTCTGTTTCTCTGTTTTCAAAATTTTCTATGGGAATGCATGTGCACCTTCACCAACCAGTTACCAAACTCTTCATGGCAGGATACTGACCACTTTGTGGAGGAGATGATCTTCCCCCATGCCAAAATAGCCTGCCTTCATCCACCCCTTATCAGTTCCCCCAACCCACTCATCCATGAACATTGCCCACTCTCAACTGGAAGAAATTACAGAAGATGATGACCTCCACCCAAACAACCTAAAACAAAACCACTGGAATGTTAGGCAGGACCTGTTACAAAATGGGGACTTCCCACGAGATGATACTTTCTTCTTCCCATAATGCCCCAGCATGCAAAGGCCCACCAAAGCTGCCCACCAGAACCTGGCCTAAATCTGTCCTGAGACCCAGCAACTGATGACTACTTCCTGTTCCCTCCTACAGCCTATCAGAACCCTTCACACACCCTCTTTCTACCCATCCTCTTTTCCCACCTACAGCCCCTAAAAATCCCACCACTCTCTTTTCCTGTGACTGCTGTTCTCTCCTTTGTTAGAGGCAGCCTTGGAAGCTTCGGCTCAATAAAACCTGCTATGAGTTTATGTGTTTCAGTCTCATATCTGACAGATACAAAATGGTAAGAATATTTCACAGTTATCAAGTTAACATTAATGAAAAATACCTCAACTTATAGGAATAAAATTACCATTTTTTTCAATACTGGGAGGTTAAACCCAGGGCCTCACACATGCTAGGCAAATACTCTACCACTAAGACACTTCATCCCCTTTTGAATTCTTTTTTCATTATGAAACAGGGTCTCACTAAATTACACAGGCTGCTTCTCACCTCAATCTTGTGATCCTCCTCCCTCAGCCTCCAACATTGCTGGGATAACAGGCATGCGCCACAGTACTCAGCAAGAATAAAATTATCTTTAAAGTTACTCTATAACTTGTTTTGAACTAACAGTTATTTCCTATCAACTGTTATGTGGTAAATTAGTTTAAATTAAGATTTTTTTAAAAAAAAGTAAGAAAGCTGTACTAATAAATCATCTTGGGTGAATACTGCCATGGTTTGAGTGCCACCATCAAAATGCTCTTCTTATGGCTCCTGTTATGCCCATTGACAATATATACATATTTTATGTTATTAAAAGAGGGAAATAAATCTCTCTAAATGGTGAAATTTTATACCCAAAATGATAAAAAGTCAGCAGTACAACATTCCACAGAAGTAATATTTCATCTACTATTATATCATCTACTTAAATACAGGTCACCAAGCCAAGTATCTAAAATGGTGCTATATTATTCTTAACTGGAATAATGAAAGTTCATAACACTTTGAAATGACTAAATATATCAAAAATATATAAGCAAGCTTCTGGCTCTGTCCTAAAGCATTTTTTAACTTAGAGAAACTTACCTGAAACCTCCTAAAGATGAGCTAAGAAAAATATTCCATAAAACACATTCATTGCATTCTCCTAATATTCCATATTTATGCAACCTACTTTGTCAATTCTTGCTATTATTTCCTGATCTACTGGAGTCCTATAATTTGAGATGCCTGCAGCTGTAGCGGGCTGGGATTTAGCTCAGTGGGTAGAGCGCTGCGCTGCAGTCTCTGAGGTCCCGAGTTCAATTCCCAGCACCGCAAAAATGGGAGAAGGACCTGGCAATCCACTCCCAAGGCAATCCCGAAACAGCCATTGAAAACCCTATGAGGGTCGCTATGAGTCGGACGGCACCTAACAACAACAACAACGCAGCTGTAGCACTGTGGCATCCAATCCTGTCAGATCTAGGAAGCTAAGCAGGGTCAGAACTGGTTAGTACTTGGATGGGAGACCTCCTGGGAACACCAGCCATTGTAAGCTTGGGAAAAGGACCCAGCAACCCACTCCCAAAAAACAATCAGCCATCAAAAACCCTATGAATAGCAGAGAAGCACAAACAATAGTGTTTCACCTGTTGTACATAGGGTCGCTATGAGTCAGATGCCAACTCGACAGCACCTAGAAACAACGACAGCAATAATTTGAGATATTTTTCACTAATGTTAATTTGGCAACTCAGAAATATCCCTCTCACCATTTTGTATCTATCCTTTATACTCTATAGGTAAGTGTACAGCTAGCATGGGATTTCCATGGCATTGCCCACTAAGATTGGCCTCTGCTCTGCTCTGTCATTCACACTTATACAGTGTTAATCCTCAGTCTTCTGCAGTTAATAAGTCACTAACCATACCAAAAGGTAACCTTTTTGCAAAACCAGCAATTGTTTGTAACAAAGAAGTGAACAAAACATTTTTTATTCCCTTTTCATCAAGAAAGTCTTTCTTTTCAAAAGGTTTAATAAACTGTTTCATCTGGGAATGTCTAAAGAGAAATAAATCCCATAACATTTTGGAAACTATTTTGCACAATACTTTGATTATAAGAAACTTATGTCCTACACATTTAAACATGAACATACCTGTAATTTCAGTTATTATTTCAGGTCCCTCCATATTTTTAAATATGCTAGTTACTATCTCCAAGTGAAAAGAAAATTTATTTTGAGTGTTGATCCCTGAAGAAGGGCCCAAAACATATTTATTACTCAATTCAACAAAAAGTAAACATTTGAAAATAGTTAAATACCAGAAATATAATTTTGTTTTTGAATGGATGATATTTGTTTGGAGCAGGGATTGGTTGTGTGTACCAAACCACTTTTAACAAATGTGGTGTTAGATTTTTATTTTCTAATGAGAGATTTCATTCAGCCATCAAATTCATTTAGTTGGGTAGGGTTTTTTGTTTGTTTGTTTGTCTGTTTTTGGTGGTATAGGGGGGCCTGAACTCACAGCCTTTCACATATTTTGCAAGTGCTGTACCTTTGAGCTGTACTTCCAGCCCTCCAAGACCTCCCCCTTTTATCGAGTGACAGGGTTTCACTAAACTGAGCAGGCTGCCTTGGGCCTCAAACTCACAATCCTCCTGCCTCGCCCTCCCTAAATTGCTGAGATTACAGGCATGCAGCACCATGTCCAGTTGTTGATTTAGCCTTAAATAAACAGTTTGAACCATTCACATATTTAAACTATGAAATATACCTATATTTTAAAATAAGGGATTTACTGTTTAGTTCAACATATTTTGAGTGCTAACTAGAACATTAACACTAACTTTATTGAGTGAAATTATAAAATAAGTCCCCAAATCATAATACATAACTTAAACTATAAAAGTATATTGTTTGAACAAGACCTTTGAATTATTGTTGGAGGCTTGAATAATTCTTCATATACATATGCAAGTTTTTGGAACTTCAGTCCTTTCTTCCATTTCTTCTTCTTTTTCTTGGGATAAATAATGTAACTGATACCAGCTTTTCTTGATGCTTCAATGAGGGAGAAGGAATATCTCACACTTTGTTTTTCCTGCAGGCTATCCAAGACAGCTCCCATTGTTTCTTTCCCAGCGAGGTCCTCTTCAGCTTTGTATTGTTTAATGAGCTGGCGCTCCCGCTCCTTTGCTTTCTGGAATGTCAACTCTTTTATATTGCTTTGCGTGTCATCCTTGATTTCTAATGGTGGAATGGTCTCATTCTTCCTCAATTCATTTGCAGATTTTGCTCTCTTAATAAGGAAATAAGAGGTAGAAAAAATACCAAATCAATTTAGTTGCCCTACATTTAAAATTAATTTGACTACAACTACTATTAATGTAGTTTGAACACTGCATTGAAATTTTTTATATCATGTATCTCTTTAATTTTTTGCTAGTGTATATTAACTGTATAAAATAATGGGTTTCATTATGGAATTTTCATACATGTATATGGTATACTTTGATTATATTTACCCTCCTTGTTCCCTTCTCTTGCCACCCCTCCCACTGTTCCCCCTTCTCTTCCCTAATAGTCCCCCTTCTAATTTCATATTTTTTATCCAGATTCTGCACATGAGAGAAAACATGAAATATTTGTCTTTCTGAGTCTGGCTTATTTCATTTACCATAATGATCTCTAGTTCCATTCATTTTCCCCAAAACAACATGATTTTTTCTTCTTTATAGCTGAAAGAAACTCCATTGTGTATGTATACCACATTTTCTTTACCCACAATTCATCCATTGGTGGGTACCTAATCTGATTCCATATATTACCTATTGTGGACAGTGTCTCAATAAACATGGGCATGCAGGCATCTCTGATGTACAATGACATTGATTCTCTTGGATATATACTCAGGAGAGGCATAGCTGGATAATATGGTAGCTCTATTTTCAGTGTTAAAAGGAACATACATGATTATTTCTATAGTGGCTGCACTATTTTACATTTCCTCCAACAATGCATAAATATTCCTTCACACATACATATCCCTAACAGCATTTGTTGTTGTTTTCTTGATGATAGCCATTCTGACTGGAGATGGAATGTCAATTTTTTGATTTGCATTTCCTTGATGACTAAAGATGTTGAACATTTTTCCATGAATCTATTGGCCATTTGTACTCCTTCATTTGAAAAGTGTTTGTTCAGTTCACTTGCTCATTTATTGATTGAATTATTTGGAGTTTTTAGGTGATCAATTTTTTGAGTTCTTTATGTATTTTGAATATTAACCCTCTGTCAGAAGAATAGCTGGCAAAGATTTTTCTGTCATTTTGTATGCTGTCTCTTCACTTGGTAATTGTTTCATTGTTGTGTAGGAGCTTTTTAATTTTATGCAACCTACTTTGTCAGTTCTTGCTATTATTTCCTGACCTACTGAAGACCTATTCAGAAAGTCATTGCCATACATCTATCTTGAAGCGCTTTCTCTGTTTTCCTCTAGAAGTTACAAAGTTTCAGGTTTTACATTAAGGTCTTTGCTCCATTTTGAATTATTTTTGGTACAAGGTGAAAGTTAGGGATCTAGTTGCATTCTTCCATATGTGGATATCCAGTTTTCCCAGTAGCATTTGTTGTATGCTTTTGGTACCTTTATAAAAATCAGTTGGCTATAGCTGTATAGATTTATCCCTGTTTTTTTTTTTTTTTCTAGTACTGGGGGGTTGAAACCCAGGCCTCACACACACTTTGCCAGTACTCTATCATTGGTCTGCATCCTCAGCCCATTTTTTATTTTTATTTTTAATTCTGAGGCAGGATCTCACTAAATTACATAGGCTGCCTCAGGCCTTGAACTTGTGATCCTCCTGCTTCTGCCTTCTGAGTCTCTGGGATTACATGCTTGCACTACTGTGCCCAGCTATTATACCTGGGTCTTCTATTCTATTCCATTGGTCTATATATATTCTTTGTGTCAGTACCATGATGTTTTTGTCATTATGGCTCTGTCTTATAATTTTTTTTACTGTACTCAGAGTGAACCCAAGACCTCATAGGAGGATCTTGTGAGTACTCTACTACTGAGCCACATCCCTAGCCTATTTGTTACTTTGTATTTTTGAAACATGGTTATGCAGGCTGCTTCCGAACTCAAATTTGTGATTCCCTGCCTCAGCTTCCTGAGGCACTGAGATTACAGGCATGAGCCAAGACTGTAGTATACCTGTGGCATATACCCAGCCTGTAGTATAATTTTTAAAATCTGGTGTTGTGATACCTCTACCATTGCTCTTTTTTCTCAGGGTTGCTTTGGTTATTTGAGGCCATATTTCATACTAATTTTATGGTTTTTCCTTTTTCTTGGAAGAATGTCAGTGGAATTTTGATGGGAGTAGCATTGTAGATTATAGATTGCTTTTGTAATATGGCCATTTTCACAATATTAACACTGCCCATACATGAATGATGGAGGGTTTTCTATCTTCTAGTGTCTTCCTCAATTTTTTCTTCTGTGTTTTATAGTTTTCACTGTAAAAATCTTTCACATCCTTGGTTAGGTTTATTCCTGGGTATTTTCATTTCATTTGAGGCTGTTATGAATGAGATTTTTTTCGTGATTTCCTTCTTAGCCTGTTCATTATTGGTGTATAGAAAAGCTATTGATTTTTGAAAGTTGTTTTTTGAACCCTGATACTTTGCTAAAAGTGTTTAATCAGACCTAAGAGTATTGTGGTATAGTCCTTAGGGTCTCTTAAGAATGGGATCATCTCATGTATAAGTAGAGATAATTTGAATTCTTCTTTACCTATTTGTATTCCTTTTCTTTCTTCCACTTTCCTTATTGCTCTGGCGAAGAATTCAAGCACAATATTCCATAAGAGTGGAAAAAGTGGACATCTTTGTCTCATTCCTGATTTGAGAGGAAATGCCCACAGAATTTCCCCTCAGGATAATGCTGGCTATTGGTTTGTCATATAGTTTTATTATGTTGAGATATGTTCCTTTAATTCCTAGTCTCTTCAGGATTTTTAGCATAAAGAGATACTGAATTTTATCACAGGCTTTTTCTGTATGCATTCAAATGGTCATATGATTTTTGTCCATTTATTTATGGGCTGTATTATATTTGTTGATTTATATAAGTTGAACTATCCTTGCATCTCTGGCATGAAACCAACTTGATCATGGTATATGAACTTTTTAATGTGTTGTTGGATTTGGTTTGAAAGTACTTTATTAAGGTTTTTGCATCCATGTTCATCAGGGAAATGAGCCCATGGTTTTCTTTTTTGTTGTGTCCTTATCCAGTTTTGGGTTTGAAGTAACACTGGTTTCACAGGATGAGTCAGGAAGTTTTCTTTCATATTCTATGTTATGGTATTTTTAAGGATCATTAATGTTAGTTCTTTTTTTAAAGATCGGGTAAAATTCTTAAGATTATTTAAAAGTCACCTTATAGAGTTAATAGTGAATTAGTTCAAGCAAGGAGTAATAATTTAGTTGATTTTCATTAGGCAAATATAAACCCTATGAGGTAAGTATATATTAATTGTGATTTTATGTATTTTAATTGAAAGAAAATGCCTTCTATATATCCAAATAATTTAAGTGCTCTACTTTTACTTTTGCCTGTAGCTGTATCACTGTGGTGCCTGATCCCATCAGATCTCAGAAGCTGAACAGGGTTGGGCCTAGTTAGTACTTGGATGGGAGACCGCCTAGGAACACCAGATACTAAAGACTTGGGAGAAGGACTAAACAACCCCAGTCCCTAAAAACAATGAGCCACTGAAAACCCTTTGAATAGCAGAGAAGCACCACAATAGTGTTTTGGCTGTTGTACATAGTGTCGCTATGAGTTGGACAGCACCTAACAACAACAAAAATAACTTACTTTCAATACAATAAAAAGTAAAATGGGTAAAATTCAATTTATGACTGTTCGCCAAATTACATTAACACTGAATTTCTATACAACACTATTAATATATTCTTTATAATAACTTTTAAATTAATATAAACTTAAGTAACAAAATCCCATCTTATTATTTATTTTATCTAATATTAGAGAATTATCCTAATTTAATTACATCACTTAATATTCTAACATTAATAATTACAAATAATGTTTAATAATTATCTATCAATCATTGAAATTCTAATAGTACTGCTAATAAAAGAAAAAAGTTTAAATCCTCTAATACATTATTTCGTACCTATTGAGCCACTGTCAATAAATTGCTCAAATTTTATTTTGGTAACAAAAGTTAGTTATAAAGATAGTTTTCTTTATAGTAAATTTAGAGCCAAATTCAAAAAATTAAAATTTCATACAAGCTAGTTATATATTCAAGATGTGTTAAAATATAATGAGATCCTGACCCTCCATGACTTACTATATTCCTCATCTCAAGAAACTATTTAATTCAAAATGTGATTATAGTAGAGAATAAAATATACTTTTGGGAAGGGCATAAGGTGATTATTTTTGCTAGAAATACCAACATTTCTTTTGGATAGTAAAAACTGAAAAGTTACAATACCTTTAATTGTGTAAGTTGTACACTGGAACGTTTTTGAATATTTTCAAATGATGCAGATTTTCTTAATAAGAAAGACTATGAAATAATCAATGAGAAATATACATTAACCATGGACACTACTTGGTAAACTAAAATGTCATATGACAGCTAATAATTGTTTAGATAAATTAATGAAACACAAAAATACTAATTAAACTGGGCAACATAGTACACAACTGTAATTCCAGCTATTTGGGAGGCTAAAGCAAAAAGATTACAAGTTCAAGGCCAGAGGCAGCTTGTAAAACTTAGAAAGACCTTGTATCAAATTAAACAATGAAAAAGGGGGACTGAGGTACCACTCAGTAGTGGTGCATTTGCATAGCATGCACAAAGCCCTGGATTCAATATCCCCAATACTGCAAAAATAGAAAGAAAGAAAGAAAGAAAGAAAGAAAGAAAGAAAGAAAGAGAGAGAGAGAGAAAGAAAGAAAAAGAAAAGAAAACAAAAGAAAAGAAAGAAAGAAAAGAGAAAAGAAGACTAACTATATATTCTGACAGATTTTGAAGTCATTGGCTTCATAGAATGGAACAGAACTTAAAATCGATCAATTAGTTTAGCAAAGTGTGCAATAATGAAAATGATCATAGTTTTAAAACTTCAACTTGAGAAAACAAACATCAGGAACCTACTATGTGCAAGGTACTATGGTACAAACCTTCCAAGCTGGTGTAAGCAGTACAGGTATATGTGAATATGCAATAAATATGCTGAATTCTGGTGCTGCACTAGTGAGAGGTGGGCCAGCTACTCTCCCCTGGACAGTCACCTCTAATCATGAGCAACCGCAACCTTTCACTTTAAGGGACCACACTGACATTACCACTAACTATAATGGCACCAAGACTGGTGCTACTATATTAAAAAGAGCTGGAAAGCACTATCATACAAATACAAAGGAATACGAATCAAACATATCATACGAATACAAAGGAAAATGTTTCATGTTTTATTAAATGAGGACAAAAATGGTGCAAACAGCACTACCTATATTCCAAAACACCCTTGGTAATGACTGTAATGATGGCATGAATCAGGTACAAAGGGCCTGCAAGAAAGCGAGAGGTCAATTCTAAACAGGTAGGAACCTTGATAAACAAGTTTGAAGTGGTAGTGTCATACCTGTTGTGTGAAGGCAGCAGTATTTCCACAGATTGAAAAGAGGTCAAGAAGATCCCAAACCATGGGAACAGCCACTAGTAAGCACATGGAAATATCAAAGTACCAGTGATTTTAGTCCAGCAGGACTCAAGTGGGCAGAGCATGGGGTACATGGAGGCATAATGGGAAGTAACAGAAAATATAGTTGAGGCAAAGTCATGAGGTTTAGCTAAGTATTCTGGCTTCATTCCATTTGGTAAATGGAGTTACTAAGTTAGTTGAGACATAAGTGAAATAATCATACCCATGTTTTATGATGATAGCAGGATAGTTTAGAAGAAGCACCCATTAAAAATGGAAATACGTGACAGGTAGGTGTAAGCAGTGTTATTACCTCAATCTAGAAAGGGAAAATGGCATTGCAACCTAGAAAAGTGTAATCTGTTGATTTATTTTTAAGAACAAGTTACTGCTCTAGGTGCTGTAGATAAAACAGTAAATATGAGTTATATGACCCCAGGCTGGTAGGGGATAAAAAGATAAAATATACATAAGGAGAAATATTTGATAAATTCTAAAAAGAAGGCAGCAAAAACAATGATTCATATTAGAATCATTATGATCTCCTCCAAAAAAATTATTTCCTGACTGTCTGGGGGATAAGGGAGGCAACATAAAGATGTATTTAACCTAGTTAGCTGACTGGCAAGGGATTCAGTGTGGCACTCAGCACCTCAAGATATCAAGGTGGAGTAGAGGGATGAAGGCATTGATGAAAGAGAAAATTTGTTTCTTGTTTATCATCCATAAATCCCAGGGCATTAACAAGCCAGTTATAGAAATTTCATACTTCTTCCTTCAATCTCTCTCTTTTCTCTCCAAGCCTGATTATGACTTGATATGTGTACTTAGATACACTGCAGTGACACTGAAGTCATAGGCATGCATCCAATCATCATTTATAACAATCAGGTTCATTCTGCTTCATGGCCATAAACAGCTTCCCTATTTGGTCAAAGGACTCATATACATGTTCCTTTAATCCTTTAGTCCTAGGCAAGAATGAGTTGAAAAACTGGAAATTTTAGAAAAACTCACAGCAGATATCCTGCTATTGACTAGTGAATAGTACCTTCTGAGTGTAATTAAAACAGCGTAATTGAGAAAGAAGTGTGACCTCAACAACAACACCATTGACTGGTCTGAGCCATTTCCCCAAATGAGGAAACATAAAGAAATAATTCCTGTAATGACTAGAAGGAATTTCTGAGCCATAAACAGATATAGTAAGCAACGCACATTTCAGAACAAAAGTCATACTTACCATAAAACTACTTCTTCTGTAGTTCTCTAAAACAACGACATTTTCCTTGCTGTCAGATAACAATTTCTCACTTAGAATTCTGCTTGCTTGAACACTCTGTCACAAAAAGATGAATTTTAAATTTATATTATAGAATACTTTTAAATGCCTATCAGCATTGTTGTTTCATTGAATATAATTATTAAAAGAAAAAACCTACGGTATGGGCAGAATTTTAGAAAGTACTTTCCAAAAATTCATTAAAGTCCAGCTACATACTTAGTATTTGGCCAAAACCCACAACATGGATTCAATATTGGCTTTTAGCAAAGGAGTACTTCTACTTCATTTCTGGTATCCTTAATCTTAGCAGTGATCAATGATCCTATGATAGCACTGAATGTATTTAACATATCAACATCAGCATTATGAATGAGATATTATCATGATTTAATGTCAATAAGCAACCTCATTTTCTCAAGCAAAACAAGCATTCTAAGTGTACGACCTCATGGTGAACAGCCCAACTTTAATAATTCTGGAAATAAATATAATTATACCAATAATAACAAAGAATGGTAATAACATGGATGGGCTAGAAAATTCAAGTAATAGTACTGACAATGTAAAAAGATAGTTCACTATAGAAAAAGGTTCGATCTTAAACATAATTGGGATCCAAGAATATATAGAAAAATATTACCACAAAAAAGACATGCAAATGTAAGAGAGGTCATTGGTGGGGAGTTGGACGGGGGAGGAAGTGCACAAAAGGGTAAGGGGGAACTTATCTGTGCAGTGTATAACAAAATGCATATATGGAAATGTCACAATGAAATGCATGTCAGGATGAAACACATTAAGTTGTACATTAAAAATTTCCAGTAAAAAAGAAAAGAAAATTTCCCTAAACATCTTAAGCTTTCAATTCTATTCACCAACTGAGGTATAGTATATGCACACTTTTTGTAGGACTACATATCTATAGTAATTCTTATTCTCTGTAATCAGTTATTTGGATATGCAGAAACAGCCAGACAATTTGACAGTCTGGTGGATTCATGACTAGTTAAATCATGCTCCTTTTTTATTTGATTGCTTAAATTCTAATATTTCAAATTGGGAAAAAAATATTCAATAAAAACCAGTTTTTAAAAGTATTATAAAATACCATTGACATGGAGAAATCTGTGGGTAATTTAGGAACCATGAGCATTGAATCTTTGTTCAACCCTTTATATTGTATTTTTAGAAAGTAGCTATAGCACAATGTAAGGTAAGAGAATTATAAGAAATAGCAGAAAGATACTTAGACACTTTCATTACTATTCTTCAAAGATAAGATACATGATATACAGCAGATTATGAACTACCTTGTTCCATGCTTACATGTCACTGTCCTTAGGTGCCATTGAGTCAGATCTGACTCATAGTGACCCTATGTACAACAGAACAAAATAGTACCAAACACTGTGCCATGCACACAATCTTTTTATGTTTGAGCCCAATGTTGCAGTCACTATGTTTCTTCTCATTTTGAGTCATGCCACATCAGAAAAAGGAGGTCCCAGAGGCTTTTCTCCATTCCTATCAAGGCCAACTCTACTTTGGAAGAAAGACATGGCAACCCACTCCCGAGGCAATCTTGAAAACAATCAGCCATTGAAAACCCTATGAGGGTTGCTGAGTCAGACACAACTCGATGGCAGCTAACAACAACAATTATTTTGAGGAGGCAATTCTTCCCCAGTCATTTCTTGAATGCCTTATAGTCTGGAGGACCCATTTTCCAGCACTATACCTTATTCTCTGCTATTCATAGTTCCCAGTGGCTAATTGTTTCAGGAGTGGGCTGCTTGGTCCTTCTCCCTAGTTTTTCTTAGTCTGGAAGCTCAGCTGAAACCTGTCCACCATGGGTGGCTCTACTATTATATGAAATACCCATGGCACACCTTTCAGCATCACAGCAACATGCAACCCCCCACAGCACAAGCTGACAGACAATGTCAGGGCATGCTTACATAAGATATTTAAATATGCTGTATAGCAGCCATTGCATATTTAAAAGGATAATTTTAACAAAAGAAGGACAAGAACCTTAACACCTATTTGACAATCTCAAAATAGCAGAATGTATTAACAATCAACAGTTGCTTATTTTAAAAAGAGAATGTAATTCATATTTTGGAAGCTTGGAACTTGCCAATACATTGTCCAAACTAATGTGCCTTGAGAGGGCAATTATAGTATGGCTTAAGTGAGGTCCAATGTGAAAATTCTCCTGTCTTCTACAGGGACACGGACGAAATTGTTATGCATGCAATAAAAACTAGAATGTGGGTGGAAGTGGAAACACCTTTGTTATGGAATGAATGTGAAATGTTCCCCACAGGCTCAGGTAATTCAACATTTGCTTTCCAGCTGGTGATGCTATTTTGAGAGATTCTGGTAACTTTAGATGGTGGGGCTTAGTTGGAGGCATAGGTCACTGGCAATGTACCACTGAAGGTTATGCCTGCCTACTGCCTCCCTCCCTCTCTGCTTCCTGGCTGCTATGAGGTGAAGAACCTCCCCTACCACAAACACCCACCACCATAATGCTGTGCCTGAACACATGGGGTCAAACAATCATGGACTAAACCCTTTGAAGCCATGAACAAAATAAATCTTTTCTCCTTTAAGTTGTTTCTGTCAGTTGATCACAGTGTGGAGAAAAGTAACTAACACAACTTTGTTTACCTGAAATGTCAGTTATGACTTCTGCTTCGGCAAAGTAGAAGTTCTGAGGACAACACAGACAGCTACATGTAATATAATGAACACAATCTCCAAAGCATCAGAGTTAACAAGCTGATGAAGAAACAATGGGTCAAAATCCAAGAAAAAAACCAATAACTTGAAAAAGTAAGCCCAAGATTCAAAAAGGCTTTTCTCAGAATGTTTGCCCAAACACTTGCAGATTTAGCAACTTCTCAGGGCCAGGGTGACAGTAATGGAAGCCTAGAATGAAGCCTAACAATATCTCCCAGTTGTATATGAACTGGGATCCCACAGGGTTACATTTTCAGATTAAAAATGAATGGAAATAAATCAATATTTGTGTAGACTTTCAGCCTGGGCTTTTGTCATAGGGGTGGTCAAAGAAATGCAAGCCTCAACCTTAGATCAAGGCTGTGTCTGAACAGTGAAGACCTCAGATTCTAACAAAAATTTTTTCTCTAGAAGAAGGAACTGGCATTCCATCTTAAGTGGTTTCCCCAAATATTGTTTTAAATAATGATTGTTGTTGTTGTTCTTAGGTGCTGTCAAGTCAGGCCCAACTCATAATAATAAATAATGATAAGCAAACACTTAAAAATTAACAGACACATAAACAAACACTAGAACACAACTGGCTTAGGGGAGAAAAATAGAAGTTCTACAAAGAAAAACACAAAGCCAAGTTTAAAAATCCAATAACAAGTTTTAACTGTATATTTTAAACAGAATTGAAGAATTTATAAATCTGAAGTATAATATAGATTGAAAGAAATTTCCTGAACTCAGTACCAAAAGAGAAAAGGTAGCTAAAACATGTGATTAAAGTCCCAGAAAATAAAAGAGAGAATGGACAGAGGCAATATTTGAAAAGATATTTAAAGATTATCTAAAAATACTGCATGCAGCCATACCACTATGATGTCCAGTCCCATCAGATCTCAGAAACTAAACAGCGTTGGTCCTGATTAGTACTTGGATGGGAGACCACCTGGGAATATCAGGTGTTTAGGCTTGGGAGAAGGACCTGGCAGACCACTCCCAAAAAACGATCAGCCATTGAAAACTATATGAATAACAGAGAAGCACTGACAATAGTCTTTCATCTATTGTATGTAAGGTCGCTATGAGTTGGATACTGACTCAACAGTACCTAACAACAACAAAAAACACTAAAAACTCTATTGCTGGTGAAATATATAAAATTAAAACTTCAAAAATCCCAATGATTCTAAGCGACAAATACAAAGAAATATCGATCTAAACACATCATAATAAAAATATATGAAGGACAAGAGAAAAACCTAAAAGTAGCCAGGTTTAAAGGAAATAGAAAATGTATGGTCTTCAAAGGATTCACATGTAAGATTCACTTCTCAACAGTAATAGTGGACACCAAAAAATAATGGAGATCATTAGTGTGATAAAAGAAAATATCTGTGTGTGTATGA
>VMDO01022314.1:0-33676 GCA_007922755.1 Pedetes capensis | reverse complement strand
TAGGATGGATTTTCTTTCTTTCTTCTGGTAAAACCCTTTATCCTGAACAAGTGTCCCTTTCCTATAGGGAAAACAATGTAGTTATCAACTCTACTGAAAAATCATTCAGAATTAAACATTTTCTTTTAGATAATACAATTTAAGTCATCTTGAATATTATATAGATTCTTGGTAAAAGTAATTAAGGACTAGAATAAAGGTAATTATAATTTCTGATGGATGAACTGATAGGAATAAAGTAAGAATTGACCTGAACCCTCATCTAAAACTGAATAAAATTAGAGGAAATGCTAAAACTTTAGCTGTTTTTAATTGATTTTCACACACCAGTGCACGTCTAAGCACTCTATTTTCAGTAAGGACTTTAAGCAGAAGATTCCTCAAGGAAACATATTTGGTACTTATGACAGCAGAAATCTTCTAGAAATATCTTTCAAAATGTATAATGGTATGTTTTTTTGCTAAGACCTATGGTTTATTTTTATTTATTTATATTTAATTAACTAATTTATTTATTGATTGATTGATTTTTGAGACATGGTGTCACTACTGTAGCCCAGACTAGAACTCATGAGGCCCTTTTTCAGCCTCGTGCGTGCTGGGATTATAATTAGGCACCACCAAGCTGGCTTAGACCTGTGTATTCTTTTTTTTTTATTAGAAATTTTTAATGTACATCATAATGTGATTCATTTTGACATGCTTTTCATTGTGACAATTTTCATATATGCAATTTGATAAACATTATTCATATAGGTTACCCCTCACCCTCCCTTATGTTTCCCCCCCTCCCCCTCTTCCCATCTAAGTTTCCCATCCAAGTCTTCTCTATCTTTTACTATGTAGTATTTTTCTATATGTCCTTGGGTTCCATTTCTGTTTAAGATCTTAAAGGAATTTATTCCCAAATGAAATGTCTGAAATTTTCATTTACATGCACTGGGGAAAAAGCAAATCTTTTTTTAGGATACTGGTTAAGTAATAGTAAAAGATCAGTTTTCAAAGGTGATTTATTGAAATTGGTATGGGTAGTCTGATTTGTATGATGTCCTGGTAATGGAAATTCACATATACCTGGACTGTGTACTCACTTTGCAGAGTTCCATGATAACTGAGTGCCAAACAAAGGCTTAGTTCAGATATGGGCAAGTTTTAGGAAACAGCATATCTTTGATATAACCCTGTTAACATATAGTTTCTTAATAGAACATAGAATCTGTTCATTTCAAGTGGATATGCAGATTCTGTTATAATATTTTGGGTTTTATGAGTGAAAAGATTTGCATACCTATTTTTAAACATCAAAAATTCTCCAAATTTTATGAAAAATAGCAATATTCTCTCCACTTATCCCCATGGTCAAGCCATACATACAACCATAAGAAAACTGTTTAGCTTTGTCTTCCACAATTCCAGATGATACAACATTATTTCTAAATAATGGATCTAAGATAATATAACTTCATTTGTAAGTATAACTTTGCTTATTAATTTATCAAAATTTGAGCAGATCCCAGTTGGAACTCTCTGTTCTTTTTTTATTATTATTATTTGCTATTATTCTGCTCAAGTCTCATTCTAGAACTCTCCCACTATTCTCTCCTGTGTGGGAATATCTCTTTTCTGGACATCATAACTCCTCTTTTCTTAGTTTACTCTCCTACATTTTTGCTCATGTTTTAGTAGCATCCTGAAAGGTTGTAGTAAAAGACATTTTAACCATTATCTATCTAAAATGTCTAATCTTTGTTTATAGAGTAGCTTGGTTGTGTCTTGTTTTTAGGTACTGTAGAGCCAGGGCCAATTTATACAATACTATGTACTAGAGACAAAACATTCCCTGACACTGTACCATGCCCTGCACTATTGCCAGAGCTTCCCTGCTATTTATAGAGTTTTTAATGTTGGGTTGTTTTTTGGAAGTGGGCTGCCAGATCTTTCTACCAAGCCTATAGCACTGGTGTTCCCAGGTGGTCTCCCATCAAAGTACAAACCAGACCCAACTCTGCTTGGCTTCCAAGATCTGATGAGACTGGATGCCGGGGGGCTATGTCTGAAGGCAAGTTTTCTTTAGAATTGTGATGATATCATTCTACTCTCTTCTAACATTCAAAAATGCAGTTAAAAATGCAATCCTATTTTTTCTTTCTTCATATAACCTATTACTCCTCAAGCTTAGACAGTTTTCTTCTCTTTTTCTTTTTTATTTCTATTGTCCAAAAGTTTATGGTGCTATGCCTTGGAGTGTAGTGTGTGTGTGTGTGTGTGTGTGTGTGTGTGTTTTGTTTATTATTTTAAACATTTGGTGAACCCTTCCATAAAACATCATATTTTAGAGTTCTTAGTACTTTATTTGTACTATTTTTTATGCTTTCAGTCTTAAGTTTGTTTTGTCTTCTCTTTTTAGTCAGATAGTACATCCCTTGGAGTGATACTTAATTACCTCTGACATTTAGGTCTACTTCCTTGGACATTTCTTCAACTGCATCTAATCGTCCTTCTAGATTGGTTGTCTTTTTATTTTAGCCATCGTATTTCCAAAAGTTCTTTCTTATTTTCTGAGTGTTCTTTTATTTTTTCACATTCACAGATTTCTTCATATATCTTCAGTTTGCTCTTTGAGAACTTTAACAGTACATTTTTAGAAATTTTATTTTTCTACTAGTATTATACTATTTCTTTTGAGTTCCTCTTTTTGTTTATTTCTTGATGTCTTTATCCTTCTGTTGGAGACTTACCTCAGGTTACTGGAGATTCTTGGATACACATTCATATGTAAGAATATTCTGTAGTTTGTGTCTTAACTGTCCCTCCAATGCCCAGGTGTAATGGGATTGGTCCTCAGAATGGTGACATGGGGAAAGGGTGGAGACTTTAAGAGATGGGGCCTTATGGGAAAGGTCTTTAATATCATTAGTAGGATTGTGGGGCCCTTACTTTTCCCATGTCTCTTTTTTGCCTCCTGATAACGAAATGAGTGATTTTGCTCTACCATGTGCTCCTGCCATAATGTGCTGCCTCACCACAGGCCTAAAGGCAGTGGGTCCACTTGATCATGGAGTGGAAACTCTGAAACTATGAGCTAACGTAGACCTTTTACCTACTTATCTCAGGTACTTTCTATAGAAATGGAAAGCTGAGACACTAGAATGTTATCTAAACTATAATTGTGTGAAAATGCCATAATGAAACCCATTATATTATATGCTAATTAAAATTAAATATATATATATATATATATATGCATGTATATGTACAGCCAATCAGATTGTGTGTGTGTGTGTGTGTGTGTGTGTGTGTGTGTGTGTGTGCGTGCGCGTGCGTGCTGGAGTTTGGATCTACACACTGTGCCACTGAGTTACAATCCCACCCTTTTATCAGGCTATTAGTTTCACTATAAGGTAACCTAGAAAGTAACCAGTTAGGAATTCAGTCATCGGTGTATTGATGAACAGTTACCAGGAACTGAGTAGGGGAGAGTCATGTCGTTAGGAAGATGTGAGTCTGGATATACAAAATTTTAGTTGGATAATAATTTCAAATGATTTATTTTACAACATAGCCATTGAAAACCCTGTGAGGGTTGCTATGAGTCAAATACTGACTCGATGGCACTTAACAACAAAAATATATTAATTAGTTCAATTTAGCCAGTATACAATGTATACATGTGATAAATATACATGTACAATAAAAATTAGCAGATAGCTCTCCAGGGTGTAGAGTTTGATTCTATCTCCTTGATTTTTGCACAAGGTTTCTATCCTCCAAAGAGTTTGGTAGGTCTGATTTTGAAGACACTTGGGTTCCAATTTGCTTTAATTTACTTAATGCTGGTGATTTGACACACATAATTACTTAGAAGTTATAGTATATTTCATTTTGGATCATGTAATTAAAAATTTTAAAATAAGCCTATAATCCCATAGAAGGTCTTTAAATTATTTCACTACATCAGATATTAAATCTGAGAGCCTCTTTAAAAATATTTTCATATGATTACATGAATTAGATATATAATTGCAAATCTTTTAACTTTCAAAGTTTTTTATTTACTTTCTTTTAGGACTATATTTTATATATTTTATACTGTTCTGTTTCTCTAATCTAACTTGTAAGCTCTTAGCTAAATTTTTAATAGCTTTATTGAGATATAATTCCAAAATATCATTTGCATACAACAAACTGCATATGGTGAAATATACAATTTGACAAATTTCCACAGATCTCCACATCTGTCAAGCTATAACCAAATCGAGGAATAAACCTATGTACTATCTCCAAATGTTCCTCATGAAACTTTCTAGTCTCTGCTGCCCCTCCCTGCCCCCTATGTCCAGGCAACCAATGACCTATTTTCTGTAACTATTTGTATTTCCTAGAATTTTGTAAAATTGAATCCATACAGTATGTTTTTTTTTTTTCCTGGCTTCTTTCATCCAAGCAAAATTATTTTTAGACTAATAGACATTGTTGAATTTTAAGTAATTTCAATTTTAATGTGCACATATATTCCCATATTATTGGATGGTTAAGGTATTTTCGCCTGCAGCCATGCCACTGTGGCATCCGATCCCATCGATATGGGAAGCTAAGCAGGGTTGGACCTGGTTAGTACTTGGATGGGAAATGGCCTGGGAACACCAGGTGCTGTAGGCTTGGGAGAAGGGCCCGGCAACCCAGTCTCAAAAATAAATAAGCCATTGAAAACCTTGTGAATAGCAGAGAAACACTAACAATACTGTTTCACCTGTTGTACATAGGGTCAGTATGAGTTATACACCAGCTGGATGGCACCTAACAAAAAGATATTTTCAGCCTTTGCCTGTCACATATAAAACTACTATGAACATTCATATACAGCTCTTCACATGCAAGTGTCCTTTCATTTTTCTTATATAAATATCTAGAAATGGAATGGCTGTATCATAGGATATCTTCTATGTTTAGAAAGGGTCAAACTCTTTTCCATAGTAGCTGGATCAATTTTACATTCCCTTTCATCATGTATGAGAATTTCAGGTCTTCCACATTCTCACTAACACTTTCTGTGGTTGGTCTTTTTAACTTCCACCATCTGATAGGTAGGTAGTGGTATCATATTGCTTACAGTTTCCTTAACAGTTAATTATTTTGGTACCTTTTCTCTGTGTGTTTGTGTGTGTGTGTGTATGAAATATCTGTCTAACAGTTTAGCTCATTTAAAATTTTTATTTGCAAATTAGTGTTGAGAGTTCTTTATATACTCTGAATATAATTCTTTGTCAGATATTTCTTTACCGATATTTTCTTTTAATCAGTTATTTAGATCTACATTCCCCTAACTATACTTCAAAGAACAGAAGCTTTTAATTCTTATGATGTTAGATTTATCAGATTTTCATAATTAAGGATTGTACTCTCAAGTTTCTTATCCAAGAAAATTATGCCTAACCCAAGGTCACAAAAGTCTTCTATTTTCTTCCACAATTCTTACATAAGCAGTGATGAAAAAGTGATGAAAATTATTATTCATGAAAGAGGACTGCTAGAACTGTTTCAGAAAGTGGCAAGAATGATTGGAATGAGGGGTTTGAAGCCAAAGAGAGTATGTTGAGGAGGATTAATAGGAATATGACTTTTATTGTAGTAATTTTTTTCCTTTAAACATTCACCATAGTTTTTGTTCACACCTTGTGTTTGGGGTTTACATTTAGATTTATTATCTGTTTTGTACTGCATTGAATATGACATGAGGTCAGCACATGCAGATTCAATTATTTTAGCAGTATTTATTTAAAAGATATAATGTCAACTGAATTGGCTTTGCATCTTTGTTAAAAATAATTTGTATATAAATGAGTGAGTATATTTTTAGACTTTGTTCTGTCTCACTGATCTATTTATCTTTGTCCAAATAACACATTGCAGCATTATAAAGTTTAAAATCATGTAACGGAAACCTTCCAAAATTTCCTTCGTTTTGAAAGTATATTTGACTATTTTAGCTGCTTTACATTTCCATATGATTTTCAGAATCTGATTTTTATTTCTATAAAACAGTCTTTACAGATTATTGATACAATTGTATTTAATTTGAAGATCAATTTGGGAACAATTGACATTTTAGCGATATTGAATCTTTTGATCAATGATTATAGTATCCCTCTCCATTTATTTCAGTCTTAAGTTCTCTCAGGAATATTTTTCAAATTTCAGTGTACAGATATTTTACAACTTTTGTTAAGTTTATTTCAACGCATTCATATAGTATTGATAGTATTGTAAACATTTTAAAACTGAATTTGCAATATTCCAGTGTTATCACATAAAATACATTTGATTTTTATATATTGAGCTTGTGTTCTACAATGTTGATAAATTCATTTATTAGATCTGGATGCTCTTTGGTTGGTTCTGAGGAGTTTTCTGCGAGATAGTTATGCTGCGAAACAATAAAGGCAGTTTCATTTTTGCTTCAACTGAGATGTTTTCCTTTTTCTTCACTTATTGCACAGACTCTCAACATGACACAATGTTGAAAATAAATGGGGAGAGTAGAGACCTTTATTTTGTTTATCCCAGAGGGAAATCAATCTGTTCTTCACCAATAAAAGTTTTTGTTTGCTTTTATCAGTTTGAGAAAGTTCTATTTCTAGTTTCCTGTGGGTGAGAGGTTTTAAAAGAAATGAATGGTAGATTTATTTTCTCAAGTGATTTTTGTGAATCACTTGAGAGATCACTTGTGGGTTTGTCTTGTTTTTCATTATTAATGTGGTAAGTTACACTGATTGATTTTCAAATGCAAACTCAAATTTGTATCAAGGGTAAACCCCAGTTTGTCATCATGTATTATGCTTTTGATATACTGATTTATTTTATTTTCTAACATTTTGTTTAATTCTTCTGTGAATATCATCATGAGAAATATTGTCTGCAGTAACCATTTTTAAATGTTCAATTTAGTTTGGGTATCAGGGTAATGTCAGCTCCCTACAGCAGATTGGAAAATATTTCTTCCTAGAGCAGAGCATGGTGGCACATGCCTGCAATCCCAACTGCTTGGGAGGTGGAGGCAGGAGGATCGCAAATTCGAGACCAGAGGCAGTCTGGTTAACTTAGCGGAAACCCTGTCTCAAAAAGTAAAAAAAAAAAAAAAAAAAAAAAAAAAGCGGGGGCTGGAAGAGGCAGCTCAGTGGTCCAGCACTTGCAAAGCATGCAAGCGAGAGGCCTTGGGTTCAACCCCCAGGACCAAATAAATAAATAAATAAATAAAATTTTTTCTTCCTTTTTAATTTTCCAAAAGAGATTGTGTTAAATTATTTATACTTTAAATATTGAGTATAATTTCCTAGTAAAACTCTCTCAGCACAGAGTGTTTCTATAGAAATGTTTTAAATAAAAACTTTGAGTTCGTTAGTAGCTACAGAGCAATTCAAATTGCATATTTCCTGTTGATTGAGTTTTGGTAGCTTTTATCTTTCTAGAGTTGTTGAATTTACAGGCATTAATTTCTTCATTCCATCTCTTACTTAGCCTTCTAGTACCTGTAGAACTTCAAGTGATGTCAAAGTCATCATTCCTGATTAGTAATTTCTCTTGTCTTTTTCCTTTCTTTTTTCTTTCCTTTTCTTTTCTTTTCCTTCCTTCCCTTCTTCCTTCCTTCCTTCCTTCATGCCTGCCTGCCTTTCTTCCTTCCTTCCTCTTTACTTTCTCTTTCCCTCCTTCGCTCCCTGCTTGCTCACTTGTGCGCCCCCCTCTCTCTCTCTCTTAAAATTTATTAATTTTGTTGATTTTATTGAAAGAGACACCTTTGGTTTTATTTCTTTTCCCTATCATTTTTTCCTTTTCTGCTCTGATATTAATATTTACTGTTTTCTGCTTATTTTAAAATTATTTTTTCTTTTTTGCACTTTCCTCAAATTTAATGCCACAGTGATTAATTTGAACATCCTTCATAAAATATTTATTTTGTGCTACACATTTCTTCCTATTTTCCTTTTTTATAAAATTCCATAAATTTGGATATGCTGTGTTTTACTTTCACTCATTTCAAAAAAGCTTTTCATTACCATTTTGATTTCTTCTCCAACTGTATTTTATTTAGGAGTATGTTGTTTAATTTCCACATTTTTATGAATTTCATGTTTCCTTTTGTTATTCATTCATAGTTTTATTTCATGTGATTAGAGAACATACTTTGTATTATTTCTATCATTTTAAATTTACTGAGACATTTTGTAAGTCTCAGGAATGATTTCTCTTACTAAGTATGTATATTTAAAAGGCATATCCTTTTCCTACTACTGTATGGGTTGTTCTATGTATGCCCATTAGGTTACATTGGTTAATAGTGTTATTCAAATTGTCTGCATTTGAACTGATTTTCTGTTGACTCATTATATGAATTATTGAGAGAAAGATATTGAAATCTCTGATAATTACCTAGATTTTTTTGTTTCTCCTTTTAGTTTTTCCAGTTTTTTTTCATGAATTTTGAAGGTATATTATAAACAATATACATTTAGGATTTTTATGTACCTTTAATGATATGAATTCTTTTTCATTATATCACCAACCTTATCTCTGTTAATATTCTTTGCTCTGAAGTCTACTTTCTGAGATATGGATAAGCCTTAGAGCTTTCTTTTGAAGATTAACACTGTATATCATTTTCTATCCTTATACTTTTAATCTGTAAGTGTCCGCATATTTAAAATTCACTCTTTTGTAGGCAGTAGAACAGGTTTGGGCCTTTTTTAATTATCCAAGTATCCAAGCTATTTTTGGATTTAGTAGTGGTGATTAGATGATTTACATTTAATATGAATATTCATATGCCTAAATTTGTTGTTGTTATGTGCCATTGAGTCTGGTCTGACTCATAGTAACCCTATGTACAAAAGAGGATTTTCCATGGCTGATTGTCTTCAGATTGCCTCAGGAGTGGATTGCCATGTCCTTCTCCTGTTTTTGTGGTTCTGAGGATCAAACACAGGGCCTCAGGAGGCATAGAACAGCACTTTACCAACTGAGTTAAAATCCCAGCCCATGCCTAGATTAAGTATATTACTTTCATATGTGTTTTTATTTATTTCATCTGTTCTTTTTTTTCCTTTTCCTCTTTCTTATCTTCTTAATAACTGTATATTCTTTATTATTCCATTGTATTACTTTGGTTGATTATCAGTTATCTCCTGTTTCATTACTGTAGTGTTTACTTTACAGCTGTGGCATATATCTTTAGCTTACCAGAGGCTACTTTTAAGTAATGTTATACCACTTCATGTAATAAATATTGATCATGATGTTCTACTGGTCTTTATCCTGTTGTCATATTTAAAAAAATTTTTAAATTACTATGGGGTTGAACTCAGGACATCACACATTTTAGATCAGGGCTCTACCACTGAGCTGTCCCTGTTTGTTTTTTATTTTGAGACAGGGTCCTGCTATGTTGCACAGGCTGCATCTGGCCTCTAACTTGTCATCCTCCTGCCTCACCCTCTAGACTTACTGTGATTACCAGCATGGACCATGAAATCTGGCTTCTTGTCATACATTTTGCTTATAAATATATTGTAAGATTTATAACACATTTGTGATTATTAGTCACACATTCAATACTATAGAATTTAAATTATCAAAAAAATCCTTGCATATTCATATGTGGAAGAAGGATTTCTGGTTTTCATTCCTTCATGTAGATCCATATTCCCTTCAGATATTTTCTTTCTGCCTAAAAGACTTCCTTTAAGATTTCTAGAGGGCAAAAGTAATAAGAACTCTTATGTTTCTGAAAATATATTCATGTATATCTTCAAAAAATATTTTCACTGGTTAGAAAATTTTACATTGAAACATAAGCAACAAATGAAAAAAAGATATATTAGCTAATAAAAATTGTTTTAATGTTTACTTCAAAATATACAACCAAACAATTGAAAAGATGACCCACAGAATTAATGACATATTTTTAAATAATGTTATCCAATAAAGATTCAGCATCCAGAATACTTAAAGTACTTGTACATAATTTCATAATGAAATATCAAGCAATCCAACTTAAAAATGGGCAAAAGACATGAATAGACATTTCTTGAAAAAATAAGTGACCAATAGCCAGGTGTGATGGTGCATGCCTATAGTCCCAACACTTGGGAAGTTGAAGCAGGAAGATTGACACAAGCTCAAGGCCAGTCTGTTCTACATAGTGAGTTCTAGGACATCCTGGGCTACATAGTGACAACATGTCTCAAAAAGCAAATCATAATCATAAGCACAATTATAATAACAAGTGACCAATAAAACTTCAATCACATTAATATAAACAATAATGGAAAATAGCAAGTGTTGGCAAGTTGTGGAGAATTTAGAATCCACATACATTGCTGGTGAAGTTATAAAGTAGTTCAGCTTCTGTGCAAAAGAGTTTGGCAGTTTCCAAAAAAGTTAAATATTGACTTCTCCTATCATTCAGCAGTTCTATTCTTAGATACATACACAAGAAAATTGAAAACATCTATCACACAAACATCTGGGATTTAGCTCAGTTGGTAGAGTGCTGCTCTTTACTCTCTGAGGCCCTTGGCTAGATCCCCAGCACCACAAAAACGGGAGAAGGATGTGGCAGTTCACTCCTGAAGCTATCCTGGAAAACAATCAGCCATTGAAAACCCTGTGAGAGTTGCTATGGGTGGGACATGACTCAATGGCACCTAACAACAACAACATCATCCAAAAACTTGTACACATAAGTTCTGTTATGGTTTGAATATAAAATGTCCCCCAAAGGTCATATGTTTAAATATTTGGTCCCCAGTTTGTGACATTGTCCTGTGATGTAATGGAATTTTAGGAGGCTGGACCCAGCTTTGCAGAAGAAGCTTACTGGAGGTAGGCCTTAGTAGTTTACCCTAGACCCATGGCTCTGGTCACTCACTCTCTGCATCCTGATAACCAAGATGAAATGTTCTCTACCATGGGCCCTGATGCCTGCTGCTGCTTCACCTGCTCCACTACCAGTAATCCTTTAACTATGAGCCCCCAATAAATTATTTTCTCTCAAGTTTCATTTTGGTTCTTTTCTCTGTCATAGTAATATACAAAGATGACTCATATAGAAAATTCATACTGGAGACTGCATAAACTTGACCATGTGGCTATTGTAACTTGTTTATGGGAGGAATTAGGAAGTGTTTAGAGACACAGGTGAGATAAGTCCTTGAATGATGTAGGCAGAGCTTAATTGGCAGTTCTGGTAAGAGTTCATATGACCAGAAGGCCATCATGGATAGAAATGCAGACAGAGATCACAGGCTTTCAGAGGAAAATGAGGACTCTATTGGGAATTGAACAAGAGTGGATTCATGTGACATTCTAGCAAAGCACTTGTCTGTGGTTTTGTCCATTCCTTAAAGTTTTGAGGGAGGCAGAATTTAAAAGTAATGGATGAATTAACTTGATGAAGGAACTATCATGAGCATGGCATAATGTTGAAGTTCTATTTTGGTTGTTGCTTGCTACTGCATTTAGCCAGATTTATGATGGAAATATTTATGAGAGAAAATGGCAAACAGAAGGATTTGAGAAATTTTCAGTTTGAAGAGAAATAGAACTGTAGCTTGTCTACAGAAGGATAGGAAGAGTTTGACAAAGAGGCTATAATTGTTGAAGAGGTAACCACTGTTAAAGGGAACAATAGAAGAAATACCCTTGGGGTAAGGAAGGAGTTTGCCAGGTCCCTCCTACTTAAGACTCTAAAGTATGAAACTGAAAGGCCATTTGAAAAGAGAGTGAATAACAAATGCGTTCCAGACATCCTCCTGAAAAGGGGCCACCCAAGGAAGTGATTTCTCTTCCCAGGTACTTGAGGCTGCTGCATCCATGGTGGAAAAGGGCCCAGCCAGCTCTCAAGCTGGCAGCAGACCTTGGTGTTGCCCAAATGGTGCTCCTTTTACAGCCACACAGAATGCCAGAAATAAGGGATTATGGAGGCTGCCACCATAGTTCCAGAAAATAGCCTGTGAGGCCAGGAAATGTGTACCAGGGTCAAGTACCCAGAAGATAGCCCCTCAATGGCTAATGCATGAAGGTTTGATGGTAGAGCCTAAGCAGCAAAGGAGACCCCACAATGTTGGAAATGAGGGTAGTGTGAAGTGTCTGCCAAAAGGAGTTCCTGGCAACAAGTGGAGCAAGCCTATGAGGACCATGTGGGCTGCAAAGGCATAGCCACAGGGGCAGAGCCACCCAAGCCTATTCAAGCATAGATGATAGATGCCAGAAACCAGATGATATCATATGTACCAGATGCCAGAGATAGTGCTACAGGGTTTGTTTATCCAGCAGGTTATAGGTTTTGCTATGGACCAATCTTTTCATTGTTTCCTTATGTCATGGTATGATGGAAGTTTTTTTTTTTCCCCAGGGGCTCACACCTAAGTTTGCCTTAAGTATTAATGGAGACTTTGGACTGAGACTTTTAAACACAATTGAGAATATTAAGAATTTGGGGACTCTTGCAGTTGGACTGAATGCATTTTGCCTTATGAGATGGCCATAACCTTTGGGGACCAGGGGCTGAGTGGATCTAAAATGAACCCCAAAGCTCATATGTTTAAATGCTTGGGTCCCCAGCTGGTGGTGGTGTCCTGTGAGGTCATGGAATTTTGAGAGGATTTACAGAAATGAAGTACTGGGAGAGAGCCTTTGCAGTGTACACCAGACCCATGGTTCTGTTCATTTCCTCTCTCTGCTTCCTGATTGCCAGAATCTGAGGCTCTCTGTCTTGGGCCCTGATGCCTGCCACTGCCACACCTACCCCAGTGTCACTGATCCCTTAACTATTAGCCCCCAATAAATTATTTTGATTCAGTAAGTGTCTTTGCCACAGGAATGCATAAAGTTGACTAATATATATCATAGCAGCATTATTCAGAAGAGTCAAAAAATGGAAACAACCAAAATGTCAATCAGTTGATAAACGCATACATAAAATGTCATGTATCTATGTAATAGAGTACTATAGAGCTATTAAAAGAATAGCATATTGATGCATTCTGTAATCTGGATAAACTTTGAAAATATTTTGGTAGCTTAATAAATCCTGACATAGATGGACATAGAGTATATAATTCAACTTAGATAAAATATTCAGATTAGGTAAATCTATAGAAGTAGAAGGTAACATTAGTGGATTCTAGGGAAGAAAAAGAGGGAGTTTTGAGTAAGTTGTATCTTTGGGGGAAGTAGGAATCTACCTCTATATAATATGTATATAAGGTCTAGAATGACAGCTTTATTCTTTCAGTACTTTAAAGATTTTGCTCCAGTGTACTGATTGTTTGATTCTATAGAAATTGGCCATTATCTTTATCTTTGTTTTTCTGTATACAACATTTATTTTGCCTCTAGCAGCTTTTTCAGATTTTCTGTTTGTCACTGGCTTTAACCAAGTTGATTATGATGTGCATTGATATAGTTTCCTTTATGTTTCTTGTGTTTTTGGTCATTGGACTTTTTGGATATGTGGGTTTATAGTTGTCATCAAGTTTGGAAAGATTTTACTATTTTTTCCTTCAAATATTTCTTCAATTTGATTTTCTGTCCTTCTATCTTCTTCAGAAACTCCAACTAGACATATATTAATGTCCTTAATGTTGTCTCACTTTTCCTTTTCCAAAAAACATTTTTATCATTCTGAGTTTCATTTTGATATTTTCTTATTGCTGTGTATTCAAGTTTACCACTAATTTCTTCTGCAATGTCCAATCTGCACTTAAATCCTTCTGGGGTAATTTTCATCTCAAATATTATAATTTCAATCTCCAGAAAGTTTCTTTTCATCTATTATGTATATTCCATGTTTCTACATAACTTTATGAACATATGGAATATAATTATAATATCTCTTTTAGGGTAATTGTCTGCTAATTTGAACATCTGTATCAGCTCTGGGGCAGCTTGATTCATTGATCATTCTCATTATTGGTTGCATTTTCTTAGTTTTTTGCATGCCTATGACCTTTAATTGGATGCCAGACATTATGAATCTTATATTGTTTGTTGTGGGAATTTTTGCATATTTATACATTTTCTTGAGTTCTCTCCTGAGAAGTAATTGTATTACTTGAAAATAGTTTTATTCTTTAGGTTCTTGCTTCTATGGTTCTGTAGTATATCCAATGCAGTGCTCAGTCCATGGCTAATTGTTCCTCAATATTGAGGCAAAATTCTTTTGAGTTCTCTGTTAAGTCCCCTATGAATTAAGAGTTTCTCTAGTCTGAGTGGGGGGCTGGGATTTAGCTCAGTTGGTAGAGCTCTGCTCTGCAGTCTCTGAGATCCCGAGTTCGATTCCCAGCACCGCAAAAATGGGAGAAGGACCTGGCAATCCACTCCCCAGGCAAAGTCAGCCATTGAAAACCCTATAAGGGTCACTATGAGTCGGACATGGCTTGACGGTACCTAACAACAACTAGTCTGAGTGGTGTGAATAAGCACTCTTCCTGGCCTATGTCACCTTTGAGTAGCATTCTCTATAGTCCTTTCAGGTGGTTCTTCCCTGGCCATAGGTAATAGTTTTCTTCTTCTCAAACTTAAGACACTTTAGTTTGTTTTTTATTTGTTTTAGATTTTATACAATTGAATTTATATACCATTGACTTAGTCCACTCATGCTTCTATAACCAAGTACCTGATACTAGGTAATTTATTAAAGGCAAATAGAAATTTACTTCTCACAGTTCTGGAGGCTGCAAGGCCCAAGATCAAGGTACTAGCACATCTGTTGTCTAGTGAGAACTGCCCTCCAAGATGAGAAGTGTTTTTGTTAAAGCTCTGATTGCTGATGAAGCCCTCACTGCCTAATCACTACTCCAAGGTCTCCCTCTTAGTATCATCACTTGGGGGGCTAAAATTCCAACAGGTGAATAATGGAGAGACACATACATTCAATACATAGCCAGCACATATTTTTTCCTGCCCTATTGCTTTCATTTAAGATTATGTTCATGAAACTCAGACATGTAGTTCATATGGCAACAATTCATTTATTTCATTATTTTATCCTATTCCAGAACATAATTTATTCATTTGTACTACTGTTGTGATTGTATTATTACCAACTATGTTTCTCCAAATAGTTTTGTACATGTCTCTTGGTAAATATTTCTGTACATTCTTGTTGCATTTAAAACAAGGATTGGAATTGCTAAATTCTAAGCTGTGCATGTGTTAAACTTTAATTGATTATTTCAAAAGTTCTTCTAGTTACTGTATCACTGCATATTCCAACTATCAGTACATGAGATTAACGATTGCTTGGAGTAGCTGTTATTCATAAACTTTTTAAGAGTGTCATCTGTATAAATTTAAAATAGGTATATACTAATATCTCATTGTGTTTTAAGTTGTACTTCTTTAATGGCTAATGTGGTTAAAAGCTTTTCATATATTTTACTGGTCATCTGAATATCTTCTTTTGTGATATGCCAGTTTATAAGTCTTTTGCAGATTGTTCTATTGTGTGACTTTCTATTAATAACTTGAAAGGAATTCCTTATGTCTTTGGGATATGAACCTTTTAGTTATGTGTGTTAAAATTTCTACTTTATTATTCGCTTTTTCATTTTCTTTTAGAGAACAGAAAATTTTTAATTTACTCCATCAAGTTTTTCTTTTATGAATAACACCCTGTATAAATGTTTTCCAACTGCAGGTGATGATTATTAATGTTTTATTCAAGGAGCTTCATTTTGACTTTCATGTATATATTTACAATCCAACTAAAATTTATTTTGTATATGTTGTGGAGTGGGGATCAGAATTAATACTTAATCCCTACGGATATCTAATTGGCATTGGTGAGCTGATCCTCCTATTTCCACTACATTGCCGTGCTACTTTGGATATAAATTAAGTTTTCATATATTCTTGGCTTATTTGTCTAGTTTTCTCCAGTAGTGTATATGCTACCCTTGATTAATACAATCATTTAATAATTGTACTTTAGAGAAACTAACTCTTGTATGGTAAAACAAGTTATTGCATCTTGTTCATCTTCATTGCAAATGAGTTAATTAATTTTGGCCTTTGTATATATTAATTTTAGAATTAGTTTGCTAAATTTCATCAAAAATATAGTTTACTTTTTACTGAAAATATATTAAAGCCCGATAGATCAATTCAGGGAGAACTTTTATCTTTTAATTTGTATGCATAATACATACTAGTATATTCTTCTGTTACATATTTTTTAATATTTTGTTTCTTGTGTGGTAGAATTTTGTTAGTTTTATCTCTATGTATTAAAACAATAATAATACTTAAGAGATATTTTCTTTAAGTTTTACTTCCTAATTATCTCTTACTGTATTTAGAAATACAATTTACTTTTAAATCTCAATCATATCCTGAATCATGCTAATTCTAACAAGCATGTCTGTTCTGGAGAGGTTTCACTGATTGATCATTTTCCTCTTTACAGGCTGTGTTCCCTGATTTCTTTATATGCTTGGTATTCCCTGATTGAATATCAAATAAAAATTTTACATTATTGTTGTTAGGTGCCTTTTAGCTGGGTCTGACCCATAGTGACCCTCATAGGGTTTTCAATGGCTGACTGTTTTGAGATTGTTTTCAGGAGTGGGCTGCCACATCTTTCTCCCATTTACTTTATTAAGTACTACACGTTTTATATTTCAGTTTTCTTTGTGCCTATATTCAAATCATACCAAGTCTCTCTGGTCCTTTCTTTATATTTTCTACTCAGTACTGATTTTCAAAACTGTTTCCAAAACAAATGCCTCGTTTCCTCAGCACCACTTGTTGAAGTTTCTGTAATTTCTCTCTGTTGTCTGTCTCAATCCCTTTGCCTTCTAAGCCACCTTGTATATAGTCACTAGGACACCAATGTGCATTATATACAATGTGCAAATACTCAGAATTTCTAGGAGCAATCAATCACAATGATAATTAGCAACCATGTACTTGGCATATATTATACACCAGTGGTAAAAATCCTATATTTCTAATCTTTTCAAAATCTCTGAATTACATAATTCTATCTTAATTTTACAGGTGAGAAGACTGAGTCTCTTTAAAAGCTCTCTTTTTTTGCGGTGTCATGCCTCACATGAGGAAAGGATAAAATTCTATTTCACATCTTCTTAGCTCTGAAACTTAAACTCTTTCTTGTGTGCCACTGCTCACTTTTACTGAGCACATTTTATGTTATGGTTGTTGCCATTTTTAAGCTTTTTGAGATCTTTTAGATCTTTTACATCCTCCAAGCACAAATTACCTTGGCAGACAATAAATATTGATCAATTGGTTGAATTTTTGTGTCATCAAATAAGAACAGACAGGTAGAAGAGGTGTATTCAACACAGGTAGGCAGTAAAGCTTTTTTGCTCGGAAATTATACTTGCTGGACAATAGTCCATTGATGAGTGAAAATAGCTCTAGAAAAATGAGTGAGTAACAATGAGATCATTTTCTTCTTGAAAATATCCTCAATTCAATAATATCTGGACATTATGTTTTACTGATTCCTCTGAAAAGTCAGGAAATAGTAGGCCAGCTCTCAGGGTGTTTCAAAACTAATTCAGTGAGCTTTCAGTATTCACTTTAGTTAAGGCTGTAGTATAAAATGGGAGCATCGATCAAATTATTGGATAATTCAGGATAAAAAAACAACTTTCCTAACCCTATGCAAACCCCACTAAAGCTAAAGAATAAAAAACCTTGATTAAAGAGAAAGATTTGTGACCCAGCTCATTCTATCTATTCTGTATGCTTCACATATGTTCACTACATATTGTTCAAACTGTTCATTTACTTTTGTTAGGGAGATCTGGTATTTTCATCATAGAATGTAAGCTTTTCCATCTCTGATTATTACTGGATTAAAGAGAGTAGACAAAATGCAAATGAAATAGACATAAATTGTGAGAAGGAATATGCTCAGGAAACCCATGTTTTCCTTCATTTTTGCAATGGATATGGTGATTTATAGATAACTGTCATAGATCTCCAGTGACTGAGGAAACTGTGTTTATATGTTATAGGAGTATAGCCACCTAAAATACATAAACAATGATTTTAAAATATAAACAAATGATTTAGTCAAGACTGTTGACTAATGATTAAATGTTGTTAAACAATCACTTTTTTGAACATTCATCTTATAAAGAAAATAGAATGGATTAGATATTTTAAGTGTTAGTACCATGACTAGTGGTATTTAATTGCATGCAGTATATTCAAGTAAGCCAATTCCAAATGGAACTGAATGATCTCTTAATGTTAATTGTGGTTTTTATTGACTCATCTCTCTGTATGTTTCTTAAATATTTTATCATTTTGTTTCCCTGTTGCCTTTCATATGTATTTCAAACAATAGTTGTCTTGCTCCATAATATTTAAAATTAGATTATCATATTATTGTTCAACATTGTAAGTAAACACTATTATCCCTGTTAATATAAATTGATCAGGATTTCATTTGTGGTATAAAATTATATTATTGTCCATTAAATTTCTGAAAAGGAAGATCTGAATCTAAGAGGCATCTTTCTTTTCCTCATAGCTAGAAAATGCCTCCAAATTCTCTTGCCCCTTTGGTGTTATGTTCAGAACCTGGGTGTGATTAAAAGAAAGTGATATAGATAGGATTTACTATGTCAAATTAGGGAGAATAAAAATGTGTTCATAAAACAGTAAATAATGAAATTCTCAGATATAGGGGAGATATACAAAAATCAAGACCAATGTTAATTTTTTAAACTATTAGTTTGCAAATGAATAAATAGCTCATTTTCTGTCATTTTAAGCTAAACTCTAATGACTGATTTTTTCAGTAACTACATAGTCATTTTACTGGCATTTGCACAACACATAAATCAACATTTTTTTCAGTACTGAACCTTGGTTATTATTAAGTTCATTTTATTTTCTCAGACATAAAGTCATTGAGATCTTGACTATGTGGCTTTGTTCTTGGAGGAACATGAAATTAAGAGACACTCTGGATAAACCCAGGTATGATAGAAGACTGATTTCTGTATCAGAATGGCTTATTGGATCTATTTCCATGTTTGTTTTCTGGATTCAGTGACTAATTTGGTTTCTAATCATGCTTTTGACCCCATTTCCAGACTGTTTGTGGTAGCAGGAGAAGAAAGGCCCTGCAGTAGGTAATTAAGTCTGCAAAAGCAGTGCTGCTTACTTTTCATTGCAGCAGATAATCAGAGTGCTGTTGCTCAAGTGTAAAATGCAGAAATTAATGATCCTATATAATACAGATTAGGGCTTTCATTTTAAAAACTATCAGTGCAGAAGAACAAAGGTAGAAAAAGCAGCATGATATTTGGAATTCCAATATATAGTAAAGCTTGCAAATTTTGAAAGAGGTTTCTGAGCATGAGACTAATTGAAATTTGCCTTATGGTCTTAGGTGATTGATTAGTTCAGAATTCAAATAAATTATTGCCCATTGCATCTTTGAAAAGGCACAGTTATACACATCCGTCCATGTCTTTTCACTTGTAAACACATCCTATTGTTCATTCAGATTGAATGGGGCAAGTAAAGCATTTAGTACATTGAGTGCCACTTAGTAGGTTCTCAATAAATATGTTTGAATTAGTTTTTCTTTCTATAATGGGTTGCAAAGAAATATCTAACAGCTGTGAAAATAGAATGCACATGTATTTTAGAAGCACATCAATCTCATAAAGATTTCCATATGCAGTATTATTTCAGCCAAATACTGTCTCTCTTAGAGTTCAGTATATTATGAAACTACACTTGCTGTAGAAGCATATCAGTTCACAACGTACCTCTAATAAAAGAAAGTGGGTTTCCAACAAAACCCCAAATATTTATTAACACAAAATTTCCCATCAAAAAATGCATACATCTCACAACACGACCCAATGATTCAGTCCTCAATATGTATAAACATACTGATATAATTCATCACCATCAATTTTATCAAAGATCATATCAAGAGGTTTTCTGTGTTCTTCCTTAAGTTGTTTGGATCATTTTTGCTATGTATTTGTTTACTGTTGATCATTTTAAACATTTTCCTTATAAAATTATTTATCATTTGTCATCAATAATAAATTAACCTAGTAAATATTTCACTAAGTGTGTTAGTCACTTTTCTATCACTGTGACAAAAATACCTGAGAAAACCAACATAAAGGAGGAAAAGTTCATTTAGACTCACGATTTCAGAGGTTTCAGTTTATGGTCACTTTGTTCCATTGTTTCTGGGTTGTGGTGAGACAGAGCACCATGGAAGTGGTTGGGAAAGAGACAGAGAGGAAGGGGCTGAAGACAAGATCCCACAGCCAAAGACATGTCCTAAGGACCCACTCCCTTCAATGAGTTCCCACTGCTGAACTTTCCATCACCTTCTAATGACCCTTCACATTATGAACCCATCAATGGCTCATTTCGTTGAGAAGGTCAGAGTTTTCATGGTCCAATCATTTCCCAAAACCTCACCTCTGAGCATTGCTACATTAGGGACCCGTCCTTCAACACATGAAACTTTGAGGGACATTTTAGGTTCAAACCAAGCTTCTGAGAATGACATAATATTCTTCACACATTACACACAAAGATAGAAACACCATTTTTATGCACAGGGTCAGTCTGCATCAATAAAATGGCTTTTTATTTTTTTTTTAATTTATGCAAATTCTCCTCAGCTCATATTCAATGACTTTGGGATCAAAAAAAATCATGACAGTGTCATGATCATATTATTTTAAAAGGTAAAAGTAGGACTAAATTTCTAAATCATTATCCAGAACAAGACAGTGTCACTCCTCATCAGCAGTTTGGAAAGCATTTGGTGTGTTGATCTGGCACAGTTCTTAGCCCGTATTAGGAAAATCACTAACACATGAAAAGCAGCATTTGTTTCGTATTGGTAACCATTCTAACCTATTTATAAAATATGCTTTGCAGTATTGTTTTCTAAACAGAAAAATGGAACTTTGGCACATATCTTCCATCAGAGTACTTGTGCTTTACATGGAAAGAATTTGGTCTGATATAAGCCCAGAAGTTACAATTGTTGTTGTTGTTAGGTGCTGTTGAGTCGGTATCCGACTCATAGCGACCCTCATAGGGTTTTCAATGGCTGAGTGCTTCGGGATTGCCTTGGGAGTGGATTGCCAGGCCCTTCTCCCATTTTTGCGGTATTGGGAATTGAACTCGGGGCCTCAGAGACTGCAGCTCAGCACTCTACCCACTGAGCTAAATCCCAGTCAGAAGTTATAATAATGAACTCTATATGGCCAACTCTATAGGCCCAAGTATCTGTTCATTGCAGTCCAATTTTCTCATTGGGCAAGACTCACTCAAGGGTTTAGTGTTTACTCATTGTGACCAATACAGTAGATTTAAATAACATCTTGTCTTTCAGGTTATATTCAGTAACTACAATGCCATCGTCATGGACAACAGGATCAGTCAGCCCTGTACACACAGGGTCTTATCACACTAACATTATGGGGTCATGCAGCTATTCACAGCCTAATTAATCTCATCCTTCTCCTATAAATTATGCAGACAGGTTTTCTTTCTTAAAGCTTTGCTGAAAGAAAACATATTTTTAACCAAAATAATGCAGTTAAAAGTGGAATACTACAGCCATTAGACTAACTCGGTCCTCAGCCTGTACCTTTTCTTGCCATACTGATGGGAAGACAATAACCTGGACTGTGGCCCATGGAGAGAAGTCCAAAGAGGAAACTCAGAGGCTGAAGGCCTGACAATGACAGAATCTAGGATTGCTGACTTAGGCAATTCTGATAGCTTCTTATGTTCAGTGTCACAGTTTTGACATTCTTGGAAACATTTTAATCAAAATGGCCCCTGGTCAGTTATTCCTTAGTAGGTCCAAGCATGTGAAACAACTGCTCTTCCAAGGGCTCCCAATAAAGGACAGCAGAGTGGCTCTGGATTTGGTCACTAATTCTGCAGTATGGGCTAGCAATAGAAGTGGGCATTGGAGAAAACAGGGAATGATAATCTCAAAGATACAGGATTTAGGGAGAAAAAATTACTGTTTTACCTCTCTCATTAATCAGGTTATTTCATGTAATTTCCTTTGACATTCAGGCCCATTAATCTATTAACAACAAAAAAAAAAGTAATGAAAGGGAACAGATGGACTACTGGGTTGGAGCTGCTGTTTTACTCTTTATGACTACAGCCCAGGAGTTGTCCTTTTATACCTAAGGATCCTACAGGCAGACTTGACTATCCCTATCTTCTGGAGGAGAACACAGTTAGAGGAGTTAAGTGACTAGGAAATCCATTCAACAAATAAGTGGAAAAGCCAGATTGTAATGTTCAATTAGAAAACGGAACAGTTACAAATAAAAATAAACCTAAAAAGAAGCATCAGGGTGAACAGTCAATGTCAGGTGGCTTTGGCACTTTTAGTTGCTATTCAGTCTCCTATGCTAAAGGCTAAAACATTAGGACAAACTACTCTCTGACTGTTGTAATTTATTCTGGATAAACTTTGGATTCTTAGCTTCCACCTTCTCTCTCTTAGTTATCTATTTTTCTTGCTATTTTCCTGTGGATCTATGCCAAATTTCAGTAGCCTGTTTTTCTTTTATTTTTCATTAGTTTTCTTTTCTTATATTCCCTTTCCTTTTCTTTTCCTTCCTTTTCTTTCTTAAGCCTCCATCCAAGATGGGGCTTTTGCATTAATCATTATTTATGCACTTGAGCTAAATAACACTGTAGATTTGACTCAGAGTCCAGGCCTTTATATCTATGGGTTGTGTACACTTGATCTAGTTTGTTTTTCTTTTTACATAATCAAACATGATAAAGCTAGCATCATTAAAAGACTTTGGATGTTGAAATATGAATACTCATTTTAACATTTTAAGTTTATTAGATCACTGATGTTACTATTTTTGCAAGAATTTGCTATTTAATGAAATTATGATAATATATCATTATGGAAGAAACAATACCAAACAAAATGTTTTAAAGTTACTTAGAAGGGTATTGGGGTGATTTTTAAGATTTTAACCTCATCCTGTATAACAAAGTAAACTCCTATGTAGTAAATAATTAAATAGCAAGTATGTCATGTTACAGAAAAGACCGAAGGAAACAGTGGTATATTTGCAAAACTGGTGAAAACTTATTTTGAACTAAAGTAAACTAAAGAAATTAGTACTGAAAATAATAATGCCCAAATTGACACATACTGGTGTTTAAAAATGTCTCAAGTTTAGTCCTATAAGTTTCCATGTATTGCCTCATGATGAAAGAACTATATATTATTATTCCCATTTTACAAATGAGACAAAAAAAATGCTAAGGAAAGGTAATTTGTCCAAGACTACCTACTTAATTTCACAGTCCATATTCATCCCTGTTGATTCTAAACTCTGTTGCACTTAACCACAACATTGTGCATAAATATTTGGCATTTTAAACATTAACAGTTTCTAATATAACAAGGGTAAAGACAGAGTAAAGCAAAAATTTTTACAGTAGAAAAGATGAGGTAAAGTTGTGAAATTTATAAAAGGTTTATTTAAATTGACAAGAAATGTACAAAGTTTTAGCCCCAAAGGCATGACCAGTCAACATATACATAAAAAGGAAGACCAAATAGAAGTATTGAAAAATGCAAAAGTAAAATATTTTAATCTATTCAATTAATAGAATTAAATATACTCATTATTTCTTTGTGGGCATTGGGAAACTGATATTGCATGGACTATCTTAGAAAGCTACTTGGTTACACATGAAGTTCACAACTGTGTTCAAAATATAATTCAACAGATATGTATTGAAAAACAAAAGACATAGGTCAAGTTTTCCAATCTTCTAAATAAAAATATATATGGAAAAAAAACCCCTAAAAACTGGAAAAAGGAACCAAAATTACTGACAAGACAATTGCTGTACAAAATCAGAGATTTTATTAACCATGAATTAAATAGCCCTATAATTTTATGATAAATCAATGATCCATTTAAAATATTCCACTCCAAAAGAAATAAGCCTACCAGCTTAAAGGAAGATGATGATTTCTGCCCTCGTTCCTTTTCTGACATCCCTCCTGCCACCTGCATACACACTCACTGCTTCTGTAGTAATGTGAGCTGCCCCCCCCCCTTTATGGTTTTTGAGAATAGTGAATTGTTTGTTCATTCCCTTTCCCTTTTCACAATTTTCTTGCCACATCTATTTGGAAACTGTAATTCCTACAAAATAATAGGGCAGAGAGCAGTGGGAATAGCAGAGCTCCATATTGAGAGGTCTCAACCCAAATCATTTAGTCACTGGATATAGAATGGCAAGAGGAGGAGCCCAGGTGCTCAGACATTTTTGGAATTGTGGGTTTTCATAAACTCCATTGCATCAAGTAAAAGATCCAGGCAATGGGAATAGGAGAAAATTATACCTCACTGATACAGAAGCCACAGGATAAATGCTTGCTGATGCTGGAAATTAGTCTAGAAGCAGAATATATCAACCTGCCCTCTAGCTAGCATTATGACAGGGAGAGTTAATGAACACCCAAATGAACAGAGAACAGGCCTAAGAGAAGCACTACATTGGAATGGACTGGTTCCTATTTAAGAAAGAATAAGCAGCTAACAACAAACAAAAACAATGGCAACTCTTTAAAAAATTCTTCAGGACAAGGAAGGAGAGGATATGCTGTTTTGCAATCCACTAGACTCACAGGATTCAGAGAGGGGACAGCAACCTAGGAAACAGGAAGTACCAATGTCAAACAGCAGCTCATATCTCTGTTCCTATCTACTGAAATTCAGACTAGCTGTATTTGGGTATGCATTTGCAATCTACATCTTAAAACAAAATAAAAAAAAAGTTCCCAGAGATAGCTAAGCTGGATCTAAGTTCTGAACCTAAAACAAAACCATCCCTTTGGTATGGTCAAGAGGCAGTCTGCTCCTCCATGCATGCCAAAACATGAAACATGCAGGTTGGCATCCCCCAGACACACAGAAAAACTCAATTACCTATGTGTATGCAGAAGAGGCTCATGGCAGCTACTAATATTACCTAACTTAGCTATTCACTTCCAAAAATCTGTTTAGATCTTCCAGCAGTTTAGAGTGAATAGACCCTGTTATTCTTCAAGAGGAAGTAAGCATACATATTTTTATGTGTAATCTAACATTTAAATGTTTGTAATTCATTATTTTTACATTATTACAGCCCCAAAATATGCGGATTCAGCACTTATTTAATTTTGTGACATTGAACTATAACAAAAATATAAAGAATAGAAAATTTGATAGAAAGGCAAAACTGTTAATCCAGAGTGGCCATATATATGTAACTAATAAGAATTCCAGAAAGAACTTATAGTTTACAAGTAGATAGAATGGTATATGTTTACTATATAGCCCTGATGCTATATTGGACTTAAATGTAAATCACTATGTAATTTTTGCTTTATATGATATCCTAAAAACCTTATGACTCAAGTACTATGATATGCCAATTTTGTTGTTAGGTGCTATCAAGTCAGGTCCAATTCATAGCAACTCTGTGTACAGCAGAATGAAACACTCTCCAACTCTATGCCTGGCATATGATCTTTTTTATATTTAAGCCCATTGTTGTAGCCATTGTATCAATCCATCTAGTTGAAGGTCTTCCTTTATTTGTTGTTGTTGTTGATCTGCGACTCAGAATTCCAATTTTACATACGAGAAAAGTAATCTAAAGACAGGTTAAGTTGCCTAAATTCTTGTATTTTAAAAGTGATGAATATGGGATTTAAACTTAGTCTATATCTAAGATGCATGTTTCCAATTCCTCCAGTAAGAAATAGCAGGGGTGGAGGGGACATTTAAATATATGTGCATAGAGGGAAAACATTTCACAGAGCAAAATATATTAACTTTAATATTAAATTATCAGTTACTGAACAAGATAAATTTAAAACAGACAGAAATGTAGACATATCCTTATGAGATTTCATAATACCAAAGATAAAAAGATCTTGAAGTTTCCAGAAAACAAAAGCAAAGGAGCAATCATCAGGTTAAGCATCAAAAATCTCATTATAATAAAATAAAACAAGTTTGTGTTGGTAGTCAGTGAAGTAATACTTTCAAAGTTGAAAGTTTAAATTATAAAATTATATATCATCCTTTTCTATCAACCTAAACTATCCCTTCTCTGACATACTCAATCAGTAAAACAAAAGAAAAATGAAAAAAAAATCTTGATGCTATCTTCCAGCAAAACAACCCCAAAAATATAAATAAATTCATAAAAAAGGAAAAGAATAGCAAGACTTGGGCTCCAAGTGGAGGTAACAAGGAAACTACCATAAGGATGAAAACAATTCATAGAATATGAAGGGCACAACAGAATTAGAAATGAACTCATCCACATTAAAAGAAGAAGCCAAACTCTTCACAAGCTTTATTATTTTCTCCCTCAAAGAGCCAGATGTAGTGGTGCAAACCTATATTTCCAGCACTCATAAGTGGAGGCAGGAAGGTTGAGTTCCAGGCTAGCCTTCGCTATACAGTAAGACCCTGTCTCAAAAAAAAAATCAATCAATAAGTGAATAAGTAAATCAATCAATCAATCAATCAATAATAAACATAAAGCATTGTTTCAGGAAGAAAATAATTTCTGTCAAAGCATTATATGAAGACAAAGCTGAAAGTTCTGCAAGAGGTAAAGAATATAGAAAAACTGTATCAATCAAAAAGTAAAGCAAATTAGAAAGGCCAGGGAAAAAACTATTCAACAAAATTATCGTCTAAACATAGAGTGAATGACCAGGTGTTGGAGAAGTGAGTGCATTGTGGTCAGTAATAAAATGATTCCAATTGCATTTGATGCTTGGAACACATTATTTTTCAAACAACAAAGGTATAAAAGCAGAATTATATTCCTTCTGCATAGGTCAAGCAGGTACTTCGTTCTGTGAAAAATAATTTTTATACAACTTTGTTTAATAAAATAAGATAGAAAGATTTGAATATATTATTAGCATTATGAGTTAAATAATTTAGAGAAAATAAAAATAATGATGCATCTAGCAATTGTGGAGGTTATTTCAGTGATTTCAACTACTAGATATCCTTTAATATTGAAAAAGTAAGGCATAGAATAATAATTAGAATTATGGTGATGATGCTCACAGGAACCAGATACACAAAAATGATTAAGAGTGAGCACTTCTGACAAGGATTTTGGAAGTAAAGGATTTAATATTTACTTTCTGTCCATAAATTGTGGAATGTAGTTGTTTACATAGTGTACATGCATTACTTTTATAATATTTTTTATATTAAAATATAAAATGGCTACTCAGAAAATTTTAAATGGACTATATGGCTTACAGAGGCTGAAATATAGCTCAGTGGGTTGAGTATTCTGTGCTTTCTGAGGCCCTGGGTCTGATCCCTAGCATGGCAGAAACGAGAGAAGGACCTGGTATCCCACCCCTGAAACGATCAGCCATTGAAAATCCTATGAATAGCAGAGAAGCATTGACATAGTGCCAGATAAGCACAGTGTTGGGGAATATTTTGTTTTATTGTATATAGGATCACTATGAGTAGGATTCAACTGGAGGGCACCTAACAACAATACTAATATAGCTTAAGTATTTCAGGAAAGATAAAAATAAGGCAGATATATTGAGGAGTGAGTTTCCCTGCTATCTATTAATATTCTTAAAAATATGAAATTATATCAGAAATTGAAATTAAAGGCACTGGGTATTAACCCAGTGTTAGAGCACCTACCTAGCATGCACAAGACTCTGGGTTCATCCCAGCACTGCAAAAAAATTTTTTTAAAAGTTAAAAAATTAACAAAAGAAGGTAGAAATTATAATAAGTTTCACTAAATTCACAGGATGAAAGATTAATATATAAAATGAACTCTACTTTGTAGAAAATGTTTAGAACACATATAATATTAGCTGTGCCTCACATCAACTGCCATTTGACCCTCCTCAACTACAGACACAATTGTACCAGCTTTGAATCTTGGTGATTTCTGCAGACCTCTTCATCACATCCTCCTCTTTGCCTGCCTCCAGCCACCCTCCTTGGCAAGCACTCTCATATGATCTTAGATTCCCAGCCTCCAGAACTGTGAGAAATAAATTTCTATCGTTTCTAAACCACAAAGTGTATGGTATTTTTGTCATAACAGCCCAAACTGAGACAGCACGTATATGCCTATTTTTCCCCAAAAATAGCTATGAAGCATTTGAGGTCAAGAAGAAGATTTTATGCATTTTTATATTCTTAGAATATAGTAACATAGTATCTGGGAAGTATTTGTCATTCAATTTATTAAAGGAACGAATGAATAGATAAAAAGTATATATAAACAAAATGTTATACAACTAGTAATCAATTTTTAATATGAGATTATAATAAAGTATGCTGTCATTGTTGTTATTGGGTGCCCTCAAGTCTGGTCCAACTCATAGCAACGATATGTACAACAGACAAAATACTACCCAACACTGTGCCATCCTTGGCACTATGACAATGCTTCTCTGCTATTCATAGGGTTTTCAATGGGGGATTGTTTCCAGAATGGATTGCCAGGTCCTTCTCCCTAGTAATAAGATATATAAACTGATAGAAGGTCGAGGTACAACATTATATCTATATTATGCATACCACTTTGTAAAATACATGCACTCAGAGTGAAGCCTGGAAGAAAATGTAAATAAGTTGTCTAAGTTGTCTACATTTGCTTAAGGATGTTAAAATTTGAAGTAACTCATTCTCTCTTTCTCTGCCTGCTCTCCTGTCTCCCCCCCATCCCTCTCTCTCTCCTTCTCTTCTTACCAAATATTCTCAAAAATGTTCAAATTTCTTTTAGAACCATCTCTGTACACATTTACTTTTGAATACACACATAAGCTATCTCATTTATTTTCTGCTGCTACAACAGCTACCTTGGACTGGATAATTTGTTAACAATGAAAGTTTAGGCCCTTCTGGAGGCAAGGAAGTCCAAAAGCATATGTTGTGCGAAGTCAAAGGGAATACAGACAAACCAAAGGGCAGATCACTTGAAACTTCATGAACCAAGAGTTTACTGGGATTTTCTTACAGTAGTATGTGACTCAAGACAGCCTTTATGTACAGCTCCACTGATAGGAGGAATCCCTTCCAAGACAGTCCCGCCAAGATGTCTCTTGCAGGAGCACCTCAAGGGAGGGTCCTGTGGAGATCCATGAGGGTCTTCTGACCCTCCTTCCCTACTCCCCACAGAGGGAATGTTGATAGCTCCACTACCATTACAATAGGCCTAGCTATCTATACAGTTCTTAATTTTTTCATTGCTATGGATTTAGGGCCTGCAGCCGTAGCCCTGTGGCATCCGATCCCATCAGATCTCGGAAGCTAAGCAGGGTCGGGCCTGGTTAGTACCTGGATGGGAGACCGCCTGGGAACACCAGAACTATAGGCTTGGGAGAAGGACCTGGCAACCCCCTCCCAAAAATCAATCTGCCATTGAAAACCCTATGAACAGCAGAGAAGCACTGACAATTGTGTTTCGCCTGTTGTACAGAGGGTCGCTATGAGTCGGATACTGACTCAACGGCACCTAACAACAACAACAACATGGATTTAGGTCTAAAGTCCACTAAGATCACCCTAAGTGTTTTGTGTCAAGATTGTCAAGATATCAGTTATCATGTCCAGACCAGAGGAACCAGCTATACAATAGAAAAATACCAGCATCTGGCCAGAACCTTGTGCTAGGTCATAATATGACCAAAGGGCAAGTGAGTATGCATAAGACTGAGAGAAAAGGGGGGATTGAACTCATCATTTTAGCAAGAGCTTGCTCTGCACACAGCTGCTCACTTTAACCATAAGGGTGATGATCCCTTCATAAGGACGGTGCCCCATAGCCTAATCACCTATTAAAGGCCGTACCTCCCAATATTGTTACATTAGAAACTAAATGTCAAAGTGAGTTTTTAGACAGGATATTCAAAATACAGCATATACATAGAAAAATTTATATATTTAAAACAGAGGTAGCTTTTATTTTAGGAGGTATGTTTTTACATATGATTCTCACTAATATCTCTATTTTTATATGTGTGATTTCTTTCACAGTCACTTGGATATAAGAGCTGAAGAAATGCTTCCTCTTAATGACAAGGTGAAAAATTGTCAAAGATTCTACAAAACTGCTGTTGTTGTTAGGTGCTGTCTAGTCGAGTCCATTTCATAGTGACCCTGCCTGTAACAAAATGAAACCCTACCCAACATTGTACCATGCACATGATCTTTTTTGTTTGAACCTCATTGTTATAGCAACTGTGTTTTTCTCATTTTGAGTTGTGCCACATCAACAAAAGGAAGTCACAGGGGCTTTTCTCCATTGTTATCATTAACATCAATTCTATTTGGTGGAGGCAACTCTTCCTCAGTTGTTTGTTTAATGCCTTCCAGCCTTGGGGGCTCATTTTCTGGCAGTATATTTGACAGAGCTTCTCTGCTATCTGTGGGGTTTTCAATGGCTAATTGTTTAGGGAGTGGGCTTCTGGGTCATTCTCCCTAATCTGTCTTACTCTGGAAGCTCAGCTGAAACCTGTCCAACATATATGGCTGTGCTGGTATCTGAGATACTGGTGGCATAGCTTTTAGCATCACAGCTATATAAAAGCCCCCACAGCACAACAACCTGACAGAAAATTACACTGACTCAATTATATCAATCTTCAAAATCTGATTATTAATAACCCATCTTTGATCTATATTCTGTCTCCTAACCTCCCAAGACACTACCTAAAATTAACCATATTTCCTAATCTTTTCTGAACATTTTCTATTACTTTTTCCCTAAAAGTTTCTTAGAAGCAGTTTGTTATTCTATAATAATGCATTCTTACAGTTCCTCTGTGGTTCGATTAGAAGAAAGTAAATCAAGAATAGATTTGAAATTCACAGTCTAAAGGAGATCCAAAGACTTCCACCTATATTAATTGGATATTACCTGTATCAGAACAGAATTCTTTTCCTATCTCTAAAGGTAAAGTGTAGTCTGGTCAGGTGGATAGTTCTGAACAGTGTCCCCTGGATGCACAGGCTATATGCAATTCAAAGACCAGGACATATGAGTCACCTTTACACCTTTGGTACCTGGCACATGGGAATTATATGTTACTACATGTTGAATAGTATAAGTAATCAAGGCAGCATGATAATGTGGGCTTATGAGATACTGCACACACAGAGACAGTCCCTAAAATTGATAGCAGAGCAGTGATCAGAAAAATAAAATGATTGCTCTCTGTTTTGGTGTTACTTTTTTATGGAAAAGAAAAAGGACCGAAGAAGCTAGTTGGAGCCCAAGTTATCCTAATCACTGTGATTTTTATTAGTATTATTTATTCGCATATTAGGTTAGTGATTAGAAGCCTAAATATTCATGGCAAAATACCTGAATGTGAGTCTTCGTCCTGCAACTGAATAATTGTATGACTTCAGACAATCTGTGATGTCTTCAAATTCCTCAGCTTCATCAAGTATATCTGAAAGTCAAGGTAACAGACCTACTTGCTAAAATGTCTGAATTAATGGATATGCCTTAGCATAGAGACTGGTGCATAATAAACACTTCCAGGTGCAGTGTTTTTGAACCATCGTTAGTTGTTACATCATCCTTTTTACTGTTAAGAAAGTCTGCAACTACAGACATAAGCTGTCATATATATGACACAGTAAAACTAACACTCAAACTTGAGTTGCAGAGCTTTTGCTCAGGTATCACAACTGATGCATTCAGAGAATATTTTCAAAGAAAAGGGAAAATAACATATTTAAACCTTGGCAACCTCAAATCTTGAGGAAATAAGCTTTTTTACATAACTGTATGAGCTGGGATTTAGCTCACTTGGTAGAGCGCTGCTCTGCAGTCTCTGAGGTCCTGGGTTTGATTCCCAGCATGAAAAAAAAAAAAATGGGAGAAGAACGTGGTACTCTACTCCCGAGGCAATCCCGAAACAATCAGCCATTGAAAATCCTATATGGGTCGCTATGAGTCGGACACTATTGGACAGCACCTAACAACAACAACATGGCTGTATTATCTGAATAACCAACTTTTAACTGCAGTAAACACAGCATTCTTTTGTTTCCCACTGCTTGTCACCAGTAGGCATTTGTTGTCGTTGTTGTTAGGTGCTGTTGAGTTGGTATCCAACTCCTAGCAACCCTCATAGGGTTTTGTTTTGGGATTGCCTTGGGAGTGGATTGCCAGGTCCCTCTCTCATTTTTGTGGTGCTGGGAATTGAACTTGGGGACCTCAGAGACTGCAGCGCAGTGCTCTACCAACTGAGCTAAATCCCAGCCCAGTAAACATTTAGGGTAGCTTATTTTGATCATCATGATTTGGGTTTGTTATTATTTCTATCAATTATTTTATAGAACTATAATAGCCCATACTATCAAATCCTGAAGAGCTAGTGAGTTTTATGGGCTGGGATTTAGGTCAGTTGTTAGAGTGCTGCAGTGCCGTCTCTGAGGGCCCAAGTTCAAGTCCCAGCACCGCAAAAATGGGAGAAGGACCTGGCAATCCACTCCCAAGGCAATCCCGAAACAGTCAGCCATTGAAAACCCTATGAGGGTCACTATGAGTCTGATACTGACTCGAGGGCACCTAACAGCAGTGAGTTTTACAGAAGCTTGCTCCTTTACCTCAAGCCTCTAGCCTGCACCTGTCCAAGTTCTTGGATAAGAAGTTCTGTTGTTTAACTGTCTCCTCCTCTGGTCCATGTGATAGCCCTCTGCTGGCAATGTGCATGCCAATAGCATCCTTGTTCTCCTGATAATTCTTACTCTAACCATTCCTTCTGTGAAATTGATAGAAATAAATGTACATAATTGGGCTGATTAGAATCATATATGCCACAAGAATGAATAGAATCTGAATGAAGGCCTGAAGGGTTTAATATTAGTAAAACCCATATGCTTTATGTATAAGTGTTAATACATCTGTTTTGGCTCCCAAAGACTGTTTGATCACTAATTTATACTTCTATTTGTATCAAAGAGGGTATCCATTAATGTATTTAGCTGATTCATTCTGCTCTATAACATTAACTTGCAACATTTAAATCCCAAGATGGAGACTTATAGAGAACAATTATTTTGGAGCAAGAAAACTATTACAAACCGTAGCCTTGAGTCTAAGCTGGTGTTCTGCAAAGTGAGGTGCTAAGAAGATCTTGAATAAGAAGTTTTTTATAAATATACATCTTCACAAATTGTACTTGTGTTTATTTTCCATCTGTAACAGGATCATGAGGAAGCTGAAACAAATTCTTTATTCACTAATCTGAGAATAATCTCTTTAGAGATGTTCATCCCAATATATAAAATAAAATATACACAACAAAATCTTATATTCTTTTTGAGTCAAATCTAATCTTTAATTAGAAGAGAAAATAGCAAATGAATTTCCTTCTAATTCAATTCCTAAATATTTTAATACTAATTATCAACTTTAGTCATTGGCTAGATTATAAAATCCACAAAGTTGTGAAATATTTGGAACAATAACACTTCTCCTTTAACTTTATATTGGTTTTAATTTCAGATAATATAGTTTTCAGATTTTCATTTCTTAATATTATAGATAAGCAGAA
>VMDO01022313.1:0-33922 GCA_007922755.1 Pedetes capensis | reverse complement strand
GACAGGGTCTTGCTAAGTTACACAGACTTCCTCTGGTCTCGAACTTGCGATCCTCCTGGCTCCGCCTCCCAAGCTGCTGGTATTACAGGGGTGCGCCACCCCAGCTGTTCTAGTTTTTTGAGAAACCTTCATACCATTCTCTATAATGTCTACACTAATTTACATTCTCACCAACAGAATGAGTTCCTTTTTATCTACATCCTTGCCAGTATTTGTTGTTTTTTTATAACTATTCTAACTGAGGTGATATCTCATTGTTCTTTTGATTTACACTTCCCTGATAGCTAATGATATTGCGCATTTTTTCATATATTTATTGGCCATTTGTATTTCTGGTTTTGAGACGTATCTATCCAGATTATTTGCCCGTTTTTAACTGGATTAATTTTTATTGTTAAAGTTTTTTGAGTTCTTTGTATATTCTGAATATTAACTCTCTGTCAGATGAATAGCTGGCAGATATTTTCTCCTACTCTGTGGGTTTGAGACAGCTTAGAAAGACAGGGAAAATTAAGGTGACATGGGAAGAAAAAGAAGCTCCTCACCTTTAGCATCTGCCTTTTCTTAATGAGCCCCAACTTTGCTTCATACTGGCTCATCCTGAAATTGTTTTCTGCAGCGTAAGTTAAGATCTCACACATAAGTGGAGGTTCCCAAGGTGGGGGAGAGCTCCTCAGGCTACATCCAGCAACACTGGGCTGCATCTCCTGCTGCCTCTGACAAGTTGTCTCTTAACTCTGTTGTCTCCTTTACTATGTAGAAACTTTTTAGTTTGATGTAATCCCATTTGTCAATTTTTGCTTTTTGGTTCCTATCCAGAAAATCATTGCTTATCAAGCAATGTCTTGATCTGTTTTCCCTATGTTTTCTTCTAGTAGTTTCAGAATTTTTAAAATCTAGTTTCATAGTCTTTATTTTTATTTATTTATTATTATTTTTTGAGACAGAGTCTCCCCATGTAGCCTAGACTGGCCTCAAACTCACTATGTAGTCCAGGCTAGCCTGAAACTTGTGATCCTCCTGCCACCAACTCCTGAGTGCAGGGATTACAGGCACGTACCACCACACCTGGCAATATTTATATATATATATATATATATATATATATTTATTTATTTATTTATTTGCAGTACTAGAAGGTTGAACCCAGGGCCTCACACATGCTAGTGAAGTACTCTAGCACTAAGCTGCACCTTTAGCCCCTTTTTTATTTTTTATTTTGAGACATGGTCTCACTAAATTGTGCAAGCTGTCTCTGACCTCCAACTTGCAACTCTCCTGTCTCAGCCTCCCAAGTTGCTGGGATTACAGTGTGCATTACTATGCCTGGCCTGATCTTTATGTTTTATGGCAGAATTCATGTCATTTAATTTAGTTGAATCTAATATACTTGATTTTATGTTCTTTATTATATTGTGTGGCTGGGATTTAGCTCAGTTGGTAGAGCGCTGCGCTGTAGTCTCTGAGGTCCCGAGTTCAATTCCCAGCACCACAAAAATGGGAGAAGGGCCTGACAATCCACTCCCAAGGCAATCCCGAAACAATCTGCCATTGAAAACTCTATGAGGGTTGCTATGAGTCGGATACTGACTCGATGGCACCTAACAACAACAACAACATTATATTGTGTTTCTTATTTATTTTACTGGCTGGGGTTTAGCTCAGTAGAGTGCTGCTCTGCACTCTATTGAGTACCCAGGTTTGATCCCCAGCACCACAAAAATGGGGGAAGGGCGTAGCAATCCACTCCCAAAGCAATCCTGGTTTGATCCCCAGCACCACAAAAATGGGTGAAGGGCATGGCAATCCACTCCCAAAGCAATCCTGAAGCAATCAGCCATTGAAAACGCTATGAGGCTCGCTATGAATCAGACCTGACAACAACAAATTATTTTACTTGGTATTTCTTCATTCCTTTTTCCTATTTTTGTTGGCTTAGCCACATTTCTTTTAATCTTTTAGGTTTCTATTGTTTTGGATTTTTTTGTGGTCCTGGGGGGTAAACTCATGGCCTCGTAATACTTTGCAAGTGCTCTGCCACTGAGCAGCACCCCCAGCCCCTTTTTAATTTTTTTTATCGTTTTTGAGACAGGCTCTTGCTAAATTACACAGGCTGCCTCTGGCCTTGAATTAGCAATCCTTCTGATTCTGCCTCCTAAATTGCTGGGATTATAGGTGTGCACCATAGCGCTTGCCCTAGAATTTTGATTATTTATATCAATTTCTACTGATAGTTTCCTTCACCTTCCTTGTGAATATGATTGTGTATATTTTATACATTACTAGTTCCATATTGCGTGCAGCTATAGCACTGTGGCATCAAATCCCATCAGATCTTGGAACCTAAGCAGGGTCAGGCCTGGTTAGTACTTAGATGGGAGACTGCCTGGGAACACCAGACACTGTAGGCTTGGGAGAAGGACCTGGCAACCCACTCCGAAAAATCAATCCGCCATTGAAAACCTTACGAATAGCAGAGAAGCAGTAACAACAGTATTATGCCTGTTGTAAGTAGGGTCATTATGAGTTGGACACCGACTAAGACGGCACTTAACAACAACAGATCCATGTTATGTTTATCAATATTTGCCCATAACTTTCCTTTTCCTCCTCATTTCACTCAGTACATTTGAGAGTATTGTTTTTTCTTCTTTCATTGCAGTGCTGAGGATCAAATCCAGAACCTTGCTTTTGCTAGGAAAGTGCTCTGTACTGAGCTGTACCCCAGCCACATTTGGATATTTTTATTGTATAAATTTAAAGTATACAGCATGATGTTTTGATAAATGATTACTACAATTAGGCCTATTGGTTTCCCAAAGCAATTTCACATGCCTTACACCTTCCATAGTTACTTGTGTTTATGTGTGTGGTAAAAGCATTTAAAATGTACTCATTTAGCAAATATTCAACATGTAATACAGTATTTTGTTTTTGCTGTCAAAATGATGAATTAGGCAGACATTATTTCCAAGCTCTTCAAAGATTATCACAAACTCAAAGTATCCTTATAAAAGTGTCATAAATTAAATTAAAGGCACATCATCCAACTAAAACACTTGTGACATGAAGAATTCTCTTAGATTGTAGTATTTTCAGATTATTTTGTTTTTAACCATTTGCAGTGTTCCATATATGCTGGGGTTTAGTTCAGTTGGTAGAGTGCCGTGCTGCACTCTTTGAGGATCTGGATTCCATCCCCAGCACCAGAAACACGGGAAAAGGATTTTATAATCCACTCCCAAAGCAATCTCGAAGCAGTTGGCCATTGAAAACCCTTTGAGGGTCGCTATGAGTCAGACCCAACTTGATGGCACCTAAATATAATTATATATATATATTTATAATTATATATATATTTATAATTATATATTATAATTACATATATAAATATATATATTTATAATTATATATTATAATTACATATATAAATATATATTTATAATATATATTATAATTATATAATTATATAATTATATAATTATATAATATATTATAAATATATATATTTATAATATATATTATATATATTTATTATATATATAATATATATTATTTATAATATATAATATATAATATATATTTATTTATATATAAATATATATTTATAATATATATTTATAACATATATTATATATATATTTATAATATTTATAATATATATTATAAATATATATATTTATAATATATATTATATATAAATTATAAATTATATATATATATATAATTTATATATTATAATTATAATTTTATATATATAATTTTGTGGTACTAGGGGCTGAACCCAGGGCCTCATGCATACTTTACAAGTGCTCTGCCACTAAGCTGCACTCCTAGCTCCTTTTTTATATTTTATCTTGAGACAGGGTCTCACTAGGTTACCCAGGCTTCCTCTGGCCTTGAACGTGCAATCCTGCCTTCACTTCTTGAGTTGCTGGGATTACAGGTATGTGCCACCACACCCAGCTCTAGACATTTTCAATACTTTTTAAAGACATTAAATAATGTATTTCTTAAAGATATAACCACAACTATGAAGTAAAAGAACTTAAGAAGAAAAAGATGGAATCTCCTTCATACACATCTCCCAGGTTTGGTGTTATAAACAGTCTTCTCACTTAGAAATGAGAATCTTCTTATTTAGAAAATCAAGTCGTCATTTGTTAGTAAAGCCTATTCGTTCTCTCCCAATTTTATACTTTCTTGTCTTCATTTAGTAATTGTAAAATAATGAAAAAAGGACAAATTTTATTATAGCATAAGAATCTTAGAACAGCAAATTATAAATACTCAATTTTTTAATAAAAATGTTTTCCTTCCTAAAGTGTAACAGTAATCCACTTATAAAAAGTGTATTTTGGTGTATTTGATGGTAAGGGTTTTGTTTGTCTTAATATAAAGCACTTTAACAAAAGAATTAGGCATTATTTAAAGCTCTACTCTTTCACTCAATTTTTTTCTTTTTCTTTTGTGGTACTTGGAGGTTGAACCCAGGGCCTCGCACATACTTTGCAAGTGCTCTACCACTGGGCTACACCACTAGCCCATTTTTTTATATTTTTATTTTGAGACAGGGTCTCGCTAAATTATACCTCTGGCCTCGAATCTGCAATCCTCCTGCCTTTGCCTCTTGAGTTGCCTGGATTAGACATGTGCCACCTTGCCTGGCTCTCTTGCACTCAGTTTCCTTGTTTGAGTAGAAAATCATTCATTTCTACAGGATTTTGGCTGTAGGACCAGGTCACAGAAAAGGTCTGAAATATCTAAAAGTCATTTGGCTAGAGAGAGTGGCTAGAGAAAAGTCTTGAGACTTGGAGGCAGTTTTTAGTTCACCACTTTGTACATTCCTCAACAAACTTCTTTCCTACAGTCCTCTGCGTAAAGCAAATGATCTGGTCTCCTGGAAAGGCTTTCTTCCAATGGAACACAAACCAGTAGGCCATCCGTGTAGGCATTCTGCATGCAGTACTGTTGAAGCTCTGTAGCTGCCTGAGAGATCCAGCCTGCGAAAGGCCCTCTGTTCAACACTCCAGTAACTCCCTTCCGAGAGAGAGAGACAGAGAGAGAGAGACAGAGAGAGAGAAGAAAAGAATGCAGTCCTGTCATCCTGTCAAAAGAATGCAGTCATATCAAGAGGACCCTGTTTCAAAATAAAAAACAAAAGAGACTGGAAGTGCAGCCCAGTGGTGGAGTACTTGCCCTCGGTTCAACCCCCCAGTTCTGGGAAAAAAAGTAAATAAAATACACATAAAATTCAGTGCTCACTTCGGCAGTACCTATACTAAAATTGGGACAATACAGAGAAGATTAGCATGGCCCCTGCACAAGGATGACATACAAATTTGTGAAGTGTTCCATATTTTTCATGTGATATCTAGATTTGAAAAAAATAAACGAAACATATGTATGAAACTTAAAATGTTAAAGGGGGACTCTGGAGGGGGAGGGGAAGCAGGAGGGAGAGAGGAGCAACAAAAAGGGAGTGAATAAGGGCAAAATACACAATATAATTATGTGAAAAAGCCGTAACAAAACCCATTATATTGTATGCTAATTAAATTTTTTAAAAATTCAGTGCCAAACCAAATTTGAGGTTGATTGGGTTCTTTTGGAAATCAAGGATTGGGGGCTTTTTGTGTGCAGGAGAGAATCAATGAATTAGGGTCCAATAGGATTAGATAATCCATGGCTTATATCTGTCATTCTTATGGGGGCAGTGAGTGACAGTTTTGGGGAATCCTTGAGGGGAAGTAAATGGAGACATGGGGAAGTGATTGGAACCTTTGTAGAAATTCTTGAGGTTTTCTAACAGTTGGAGGTGGAAGCATCTGAGGTCATTAACTGGGTACATGAGAGTTTATTGATTGGGCCACTAAGGTGTGAGTGATTGATTGCATGCCTGGGATGATTGAGGGATTACAAGCCTTTGAAAGTCAGTTTTGGGGAACCAACAGGCATCATGAATTGGGGCCTATGAACACTGGTTATTGGATGACTGATTGGGTGGGTATATACTGCAAAGTCTACTACAGGGGGTTGTATGAGGGCCACTGGTTCTTTATCTGGTCACCTGATTCTGTAGGAGGTCAGGTTTGACCCCAAAAGGCTCAATATTTTGACTCCTAGAACAGATCTATGTTAATTTTATATTGAGGGTGTGTTATCATTATGACTGTTTGAAGATCCTGTGGAAAACAGTTGACCTCATCATTTGCTCCAGTTTTGTCAAACAATTTGGGCTAATGATTTAGGAGCCTGTATGTTGTTGTTGTTGTTAGGTGCCCTCGAGTCGGTATCCGACTCATAGCGACCCTCATAGGGTTTTCAATGGCTGACTGTTTAGGGATTGCCTTGGGAGTGGATTGCCAGGCCCTTCTCCCATTTTTCCGGTGCTGGGAATTGAACTCGGGACCTCAGAGACTGCAGCACAGCGCTCTACCCACTGAGCTAAATCCCAGCCCGGGAGCCTGTATAGAACTGCTCATTTCCAGGGCCCAGATGGGAATTGTGAAGGGAGGCCTAAGTTTAAGTTTTCATCCTTGACAGAACAGAGTGGGCTGTATAAGGTGGCCAGAATGTATACTGAGTTATTCAGAAGCTCAGTTTATGCATGTGACATGCTGATCCCTCATCTACAGCACTTTGAAGGCAGCAGAAAACATTGTGAATCTCCCACATATAGAGTACCATATGACTTAGTAGTTAAGAAAAGGTATTTTGGAGGCAGGAATACCAGGATTTGAATTCCTGTCTTTTCCCCTAATCTGGGTGATCTTGGGGGCAGATTTCTATTTTTTTATTAGTAATTTTTTTAGAAGAGTACAACTTAATGAGTTTCATTATGACATTTCCATACATGCATATCTTTGTACATTGCTCATGTTCACCTCCCCCTTTACGTTCTAGTGACCTCCATCCTCCTGCTGATCTCCTTCCTCCCCACCAATGGTCCCTGTTCTGCTTGCATGTCTTGTTTTTATGTATATATGTACAACATACATACATATATATATATATATATTATATATTATATATTTTTTTAAATCCAGATTCTTTGAAAGCAACACGTGTTATTTCTTTTCCTTTCCTTACATTACCCTTTCTCATTGCCCTTCCCCCCTCTCTTTAGTCCTCTTTCCCCACTACATAATCCTCTTTTTATTTGTATGACATCTAATATTAAAAGGTTGAATATATAGATTGCAATGTAGTGTGCACATATGACAGAAAGCAGGAAATGTTTGTCTTTCTGGGTCTGGCTTATTTTGCCTAAAATGATCTCTAGTTCCATCCATCTTTCTGCAAATGCCTTAATTTTGTCCTGTTTTTATGGCTAAATATTATATGAGTAGTTCTATGTGGTGATGAATGAGAATAATAATAATAGTAATGCGTAATTGTCAGTATGAGTGTGAAATCGAATGATAGTTGTTGATAGGTGCCGTCGAGTCGGTATCCGACTCGTAGCGACCCTCATAGGGTTTTCAATGGCTGACTGTTCCGGGATTGCCTTGGGAGTGGATTGCCAGGTCCTTCTCCCATTTTTACGGTGCTGGGAATTGAACTCGGGACCTCAGAGACTGCAGCGCAGTGCTCTACCAACTGAGCTAAATCCCAGCCCTGAAATCGAATAAAGTACTTAATAAAACATGCTTTACACTTTGCAATCACGTTAGGTGCCATCAAGTCGGATCCAACTCATAGTCACCCTATGTATAACAGAACAAAACACTGACTCTGTGCCAGGCACATGATCTTTTTTATGGTTAAGCCCATTGTTGTAGCCACTGTATCAATCCATCTAGTTGAAGGTCTTCCTTTGTTTCGTTGACCTGCCACTCTCCCAAACATGATGTCCTTCTCCAGGGATTGGTCCTTTCTGACAACATGTCTAAAATACAGAAGATGCAGTCTAGCCATCCTTGCTTCCAAGGAAGACTCCAGTTGTACTACTTCTAGGATGGATCTTTTGGTTCATTTTGGCAGTCCAGGGTATATTCAATATTCATATCCAGCATTATAATTCAAAACATCAATTCTCCTGTCTCCCTTACTCAACGTCCAGCTTTCACAACCATATAATACAACTGAAAATACAGTGGCATGAGTTAAGTGCACTTTTGTCTTCAATGTGTCATCTTTACTTTTCACCACTTTAATGAGGTCTTTTGCAACTGCTTTTCCCTATGCAATGTGTCTTGATTTCTTGACTGCTGCTTCCATGGGTGTTGATTGTAAAACTAAATGAAGCAAAACCTTGGACAGCTTCAATCTTTTCTTCACTTATGAACCCATGGTAAGGGTTTTTGTTTTCTTGATGTTAAGGTGCAATCCATATTGAAGGCTATGTTCTTTGATCTTCATCAGTAAATGCTTCAACTCTTCTTCACTTTCATCAAGCAAAGTTGTGTCATCTGCATAAAACAGGTTGTTCATGAGTCTTCTTCCAATCGTGATGCCATGTTGTTCTTCATAAAGTCCAGCTTGTCTGATTATTTGCTCAGCATAGAGATTGAAGAGGTATGGTGAAAGGATACAGCCCTTTCTTGAGATTAAACCTTTCTTGAGCACTTAACAAAGCACACCTTTCTTGAGATTAAACCAGGCAGTGTTTCCTTGTTCTGTTCAAACAACTGCCTCCTGTCCCAAGTACAGATTCCTTATGAGTACAATTAAGTGCTCTGGTATTCCCATTCTTCACAACGTTATCCATAATTTGTTATGCCTTTCAAATCTTCTGTTGAGTTCTTTAACTTCGTCATGTCATCCTTTTACTTTATCTGCTGGACATTAAAGGTCAAATTTCAGAGTCTCTTTTGACATGTAATTTGGTCTTTTTTCCCCTATCTTTTTAATAACCTCTTGCTTTCCTCATGAATGATGTCTTTGATGTCATGCCACAACTTGTCTTGTCTTCAATCATTAGTGTCTAACACATCAAATCTGTTCTTGAGGTGGTCTCTGAACTCAGGTGGGATACACTCCAGGTCATACCTTGGCTCTTGTACACTTGTTCTAGTTTTCTTCAGTTTCAGTTAGAACCTGCATATGAGCAGTTGATAGTCTGATTCACAACCAGCGCCTGATCTTGTTCTGATTTTTGATATTGAGCTTTTCCATTGTCTTTTTCCACAAATGTAGTCAATTTGTTTTCTGTAGGTTCTATCTGATGAATTCCATGTGTATAGCCATTGTTTATGTTGGTGAAAAAAATGTGTTTGCAATGAAAAGGCTGTTGGTCTGACAAAATTCTACCGTGCGATCTCTAACATCATTTCTGTCACCAAGGCCATATCTCCCAAGTCGTTGGGATTACAGGTATGCACCTTCCAGGGGCCAGATAGTTGTGAGTGCTTTGGAAACATCATTTTCTTAACTCTGACAACCCTATGAGGTAAGTATTTTCATCTTGTTTTAAGATGAAGAAAACACCCAGGCATGGTGGCTCACACCTATAATCCCAACATCTTGGGAGCCTGAGGTGGGAGGATTGCAAGTTTGAGGCCAGAAGCAGCCTGCATAACTTAATGAGACCTGTCTCAAAATAAAAAGCAAAAATTGGCCTAGGGGTGCAGTTCAATGGTAGGACACTTGCAAAACATTCATGAGGCCCTGGGTTCAAACTCCCAGTACCACACACACACAAAAAAAAGACACTCAGCCAAAAGTGACTTCCCCAGATTCTTCCTAGATGGTAGAAGAGCTGGAAATCAAACGTCCATTCATTTTACACCAAATCTTGTGACCTTTTTCCCACATTCCATGCTAATATTAGTGTTGATTCGGCTGAACTTTTCTACAACATCTTGCACAAGTGAGATGCCCCCTGGTGCCCGCAGGAAGCATTTGTGGGTGACTTTACAGAGGTTAACCATGTGCACATTGTCTTTCCAGCTTTCTTGCAGCCTCTATAGAGTCCCAGAGCCACATTCCTTGGTGGGGACTGCGGGATCTTCCTTCCCAGCCAGCTCGTATGCGCCAGCAGCCCCAGGTGAGCCCTCAGATGCCAGCCCAGCTTCAAGCTCCTGGGAAAGTTCGAGTCATCAGCAGGAAAACCTGAGGGCTGAGGCCCAGCGTGCACATGCCAGCGCCAGCCAGCAGAGACTCTCCTCAGTTGTCCTCCACCGTGGCTGCAGAGGGACTTAACAGCTCTTGTGAGGTGAGAAGGGAGAGGGGCCAGGGTAAGAATTCTGGTTAAGTTGCTTTGGCTGCGTCTGAACTCGAACTCTCGATCCCCCTGCCTCAGCCGTCCAAGTCTCTGGGATTATAGGCATGTGCTATGGCACTCAGCTTCTCCTAGTAATTTTGAAATGCAGCAGACAACGTCTTTCTTTCTTTCTCTTTCTTTCTTTCCTTTTCTTTCTCTCTCTCTCTCTCTCTCTCTCTCTCTCTCTCTTTCTTTCTTTCTTTTTCTCTCTCTTTCCTCCTCCTCCTCCTCCTCTTCTTCTTCTTCTCCTCCTCCTCCTTCTCCTTCTCATTCTCCTTCTTTTTTGCTATTGAATCCATGGCCTTGCACATGGTTTGCTGCACACCCATCCCCTTTTTTATTTTTAGTTTGAGATAGATCTTGCTAAATTATGCATATTTCCTCTGACCTTGAACTTGCAATTCTCTTGCTTCAGTCTCCTGAGTTACTGGGAATATAAGCATGCACCATACTACCTGGCTCCCCTCTTATTCTTGAGGGATACATTCCAAGACCCCCAGTGGATGACTGAAACTTCAGATGTACCAAACTCTATATATTCATGCATCACATAATAACACTCTGATCAACAATTTACCGCATATACAATAGTGGTCTCAAGAGATGTCATAGTTGTCTTTGTGTAAGTGCACTGTATAAAGTTTGCACAATGGCAGAGTTGCCTAATAACACATTTCTCAGAATATGTCTCCATTGTTAAGCAATGCATGGCTACACTGTCTTTTTCATACTTACCTGTGATGAAGTTTAATTTGTAAATTAGGGACAATAAGAGATCAACAACAATAACTAATGACAAAACAGAACCATTATAGTAATATATTTATAATAAAAGTATGTGAATGTCAGCTCACTCTCTCTCAAAATACGGAATCCTCCATTTACATTTTAGACCAGAGATGACCATGGATAACTAAAAACATGGTAAGTGAAGCCGTGGATAAGGGAGACTACTATGTACATTGCGTTGGTACTAACTGTAGTCACCATGCTATGCGATAGATCTCAAAAAGTCATTGCTATCTAATGAGATTTGTTTTCTGTTTTGTTTTGTTTTTGTTTTTGTTTTTGAGACAGGGTCTCACCATGTAGCCCAGGCTGGCCTCAAACCCACTATCCTCCTGCCTTAGCTTCCCGTGTGAGCCACCACGCCCAGGTGTGAGCCACCATGCCCAGCCTGCCAAACACAACTTTGACCAATATTTCCTCCTCCCCTTCATAGTTTGTCTGCTATTAATATACATTCAGGGTGTTTCAGGTTTTCTAATGTGATTAAAAGGCTGGGATTTAGCTCAGTTGGTAGTGTGCTGCTCTGTGCGCTCTGAGGTGCTGGGTTCTATCCCCAGCACCACAAAAATGAGAGATTGACCTGGCAGCCTACTCCCGAAACAATCCTGAAATAATCAGCCATTGAAAACCCTATGAATAGCAAAGAAGCACTGACATGGTATCCAGTATAGCACAATGTTGGGGAGTGTTTCGTTCTGTTACACATAGATAGGGTTGCTATGAGTCATACCCTACTAACAACAACAACAATGGGATTAAAACTGCTATGGTAAAATTCTTACATTTAAATCTTGTTGCCCAAGTTATTGAAAAGTATTTTTTCTTCTCTCTTTCTTTCTTTCTTTCTTTCTTTCTTTCTTTCTTTCTTTCTTTCTTTTTTCTTTCCGCCTTCTTGCCTTCTTTCCTTCTTCCCGTCTTTCCTATGGGGTGATTGAACCAAGAGCCTCACACATACTTTGCAAGTGTTCTACCACTGAGCTCCACCCTCAGCCCATTTTTAACTTTTTTATTTTGAGACAGGGTCTTGCTAACTTGTGGAGGCTGCCTCTGGCCTCAAACTTACAACCCTTCTGCCTCAGCCTCCCAAATCACGGGGATTAGAGGTGTGTGCCACCACACCCTGCTTTGCAATTATATTTTTCAGTCAAAGGTATAGGAACATCCGTTGGTAAGTGAATGAATGCTTGACAGTAGTACATTTCCACTTCTAAGCTTGGCTCAGTCATAAGGATCATTGACCCACAGATTGGGGCCACAACAATGTGGCCCTCCCAGTTCTGCAGCTGGCCTCTTGCCCAGCTAATATGTGGGATTTCTAAATGAATGGTTCTGGGTTCTGCAAGGCACATTCTCCATTCATCTTTTCTTTCTCGTCCACAGATCTCTGGCCCTTCCTGAGAAGAGAGAAATGGCTAAGTCTCTGGTGAATATTAGTTATTCTCTTACTTGTTAGATTCTTGGTTTTTTCATTAGATGTTGGAGAGAAGGGATACCAAGGAATAGTAAAAATGTCCCCAGCATTACTTGGGAGCATGAGGCAGGAGGATTCCAAGTTTGAGACCAGAGGCAGCCTGTGCAGCTTAGCTAAAAAAAAGTAAAAAGGGGTTGAGGTGCAGCTCAGCGATAGAGCACTTGCCTAGCATGCAAGAGGCCCTGGATTTAATTTCAGTACTGCAGAAAAGAAAAAAGTCCCAAGTGGTTGAGGAGCAGCCGGTTGCTCCAAAAAACAGTGGCTGAAGCTGGAGATCGAGCAGAGGAGTTAAGAGTGAAAAGAGGACCAAGGGGTTAGCCATAGGGTATAGGAAGAAGGAAGAGATGATAGGAGTGTGGCCTTCTTACTAGAGTTGGAAAATAGCCTAGGGGTCTAGGGAACAGGTGGAGACCCAGTGAGACAAACAGAGGGCATGGGAAACATGAATTCAGCCAGTGGGTAGCAGTCAGAGCACAGAACAGTTGTTGAGGCTGGGGAAGTAGTCGTCACTGGGGAGCAGGGAAGAGCAAGAGGTTAAAGAAGAGTTGGAAGGATCATGAAATAGGAGAACGGACTAGGAAATAGAGGACCTAGATAGCAGCCCACTGAAGGTCCAGTAACTTCCAGAGGAGCCAGGGAACAGGTCCTAGGCTCAGCACAATTTGAGGGTATAGGAAAAAGGCAGCGGTAGGTATCAGGGAACAAGAAATGGGAAGAAATGGGAACTGTGACCCTGAAAATGGGCAGCAGCCAGAGGGACCAGGAGATAGCTGTGGAGGGGTCGGGGAAAGGACAGAACCTGTGCAACAGGGGGAAAGATGAGAGAAGAGCCTCCAAGGTCACAGAACAGCCTAGGGAATCAGGGAACACATGGCACAAGGATCGCTCACTGCGGTTGGCGAATAGCCAGAGAGAGCAGCACAATGTGCTTTGCTCTGGGTGCCAGCCACAGGCCCCAGGAAATAAGCAGAGGAACTAGGAAGCAGGCAAAGTGAACACAATCTACCTGGTAATGGATAAGTAGCCTGATGACTAGGTAACAGCTAGAGAGACTAAGTGACAAGCCAGAAGAAATAGTATAACTTACTAAAGTGAGTTAACAGCTGAAGGTCCATGCAGTAGTCACCGGAGTTAAAGCACAGTAGTCAGGCAGAGACTGGGAGCCGTCACAGTTCCCAGGAGTAGGGTGACCAACCATCCCCATTACCTGAGTGAACGTGGGACTTTCAAGTGCTCAAACAGCAAAATGCCTGGACAAACTGGAACTATCAGTCACCCTCCCCAGAGAATAACCAGAAGCCCCAGCCACGGTGTAGAATACTCAGAAGTAGTAGACTTCAGTGGCTAAGAGCTAAGGAGCCAACCACACTGGCACTCCTCAATGTAAGGTCCATGGACCATATGCACGGGCATTGTGGGGGAGCACGTTAACAGATGTATACGAGAAACTGTCCAAGGGCACAGGGAAGAATTCAGAGACTAGTCAGGGGAATCCAACAGCAGCCAGTCTATGTGAGCCAAGAACAGCAGGAGGAAAAAGCAAAGCTCTTAAGAGGTAGGGAGGGCATGGTGGTGCATGCCTGTGATCCCAGCACTCAGGAAAGAGACTGAGGCAGGAGGATAGCAAGTTCAAGTGAGACTTTGTTTCAAGAAAACAAACCAAAATAATAATAATAAAAGTAAAAAAGAAAAAGATAAAGGAAAAAAAAAAGGGTCCTAGGAACCAGAGAACATTGAGATGGACTAGGGCCCCATCAGAAGAATGGTGCCACAGAATAAGGATCTGCTGGAGGGACAAGTGGGGTGGGATTTAGATCAGTTGGTAGAGCGCTGTGCTGCAGCAGTCTCTGAGGTCCCGAGTTCGATTCCCAGCACTGCAAAAATGGGAGAAGGACGTGGCAACCTACTCCCAAGGCAATCCTGGAACAATCTGTCGTTGAAAACCCTATGAGGGTTGCTATGAGTCAGACACGACTCAGCGGCACCTAACAACAACAACAGGAGAGACAAGTGTCTGAGGGAACACAGGACAGTCAGACAGAATAGGGAGTAGGAGGCATGGACAGTTAGAGGGACCCATAAGAAACATGAGAGTACCCAGAAAGAGCAAGAAAGTTCTATAGGGAATAGTAGGCAGGGACCAAGGAAGAGTCAGAACAAGAAATAGATGAGGACTGGTCATAGAGGGAAGAAGTGTGGGGAAACAGAAGACAGCTGGGCAGGAAGTAGCTCAGGGAATAGTGGAAAGTAAGGAGGGAGGAACAGCTGCAGGGGCACAGAGAACAGTGGGAAGGGACAGGGAATATCCACAGGGGTCAGCAAAGACTGTGCAGCAGGTGCCCTGGCTACCGACTTGTCAGACCCACATGCACAAGTTACAAGGAACAGGTTTATTACAGATAGGCGGCAAGGGACAGCAGAAGCCTAGAGTTCATTGAGAACTGGTCCTCCAAGGCTCAGGAAAGCTGCCCTGGGTGAATGGAGTCTAGCGTGCATATGCCCCACTGGCACCACAGCTGAGGGACCCCAGAAAGCAGCTTGCCCTGGATTTAATTCTATGGGGTAACCCAGTTGGCTGGGCTAAAGTACTGAAGGACATCTCATTTCTAGCGGGGTACTGGAACAGAGCCCAGGCTGTTCCAGCTAGTCCTTTCCTACCTCAGGATATTGCATTCCCAGAACATTCTGCAGTTGTTCTTGAGAACTACAAGTCAGAGGGAGGAGAGCTGAGACAGTGCGAGGCTACTCAGAACCATCCTGCAAAAGACCAGGGCATCCCAGCTAAGAGGAACCTGCAGAGCGGCTGGGTCCCCAGGTCCCCATTGCATACTTCCAGCTAGGCTCCAAAGTGCCTTGGAAGCCCTTCTAATTAAGCCTGGAGGCCCGTCCAAAGGACATGGGTGCCAGTTTGAAGGAACACCCTCTGGCCAAATCTGGGACAATTTGAGTTTCAAAATCCATTTTTTAAATGACAAAGTGTTGCTATTTTGCCCAGGATGGCCTCAAACTTCTGGGCTCAAGTGATCTTCCATGCCTCAGCCTACTGAGTAGCTGGGACTACATGCTACGTCACTGCACCCAGCCTTGCAAATCCTACTCTATAACATTTTATCACCTCAAAAAGAATCCCCCCACCCTTTAGCCATCCTTATCCTCTCCCATCTCTTTCTGCCTCTCCCAAACCCTAAGCAATCACTAATCTACATTCTGTCTCTTTAGCCACCTTTTCTTTTTTTTGTGGTACTGGAGGTTGAACTCAGGGCCTCACACTTGCATGCTTTGTAAGTGCTATACCATTAAGCTGCACCTCCAGCCCATTTTTTTACTTTTTTTTTTTTTTTTTGAGACAAGATCTCACTAAACTACAAAACAACAACAACAACAACAACAACAAAACCCTCTGAATAGCAGAGATGCACTGACATAGTGCGGGGCCTGGCACAGTGTTGGGGAGTGTTTAAACTTGTGATCCTCTTGCCTCTGCCTCCTGAGTCCCTGGGATCACAGGCATACACCACTGCACCCTGTAGCCTTTATTCTAGATATCTCTTATGAATGGAATTATATATGTGGTCTTTATGTCTGGCTTCTTTTGTTGTTAGGTGCCATTGAGTCGGATCCGACCCGTAGCGACTCTACATACAACAGAATGAAACACTCCCCAACACTGTGCCAGGCCTGGCACTTTGTCAGTGCTTCTCTGCTGTTCATAGAGTTGTTTTTTTTTCCCCCAGTACTGGGGGTTGAACCCAGGGCCTCACGCTTGCATGCTTTACAAGTGCTGGACCAAGGAGCTCCATCCCCAGCCCATTTTTTTTACTTTTTTGAGACAGGATCTCACTAAATTACACAGACTACATCTGGTCTCGAATTTGCAATCCTCCTGCCTCCGCCTCCCCAGCCGCTGGGATTACAGGTGTGCGCCACCATGCCTGGCTATTCATAGGGTTTTTAATGGCTGATTATTTCAGGATTGCTTTGTTAGTGGGCTGCCAGGTCCTCCCATTTTTGTGGTGCTGGGGATTGAACCCAGGGCCTCAGAGAGTGCAGAGCAGTACTCTACCAACTGAAAACCTCAGCTTGTTTCACTTAGTATAATGTTTATAAGTCTCATTCTTGGGAGACAGACCCGGCAACCCACTCCCAAAAATCATCCGCCATTGAAAACCCTATGAACAGCAGAGAAGCACTGACAATAGTGTTTCGCCTGTTGTACGCAGGGTTGCTATGAGTCAGATACCAACTTGATGGCACCTAACAACAACAACAGCAAGTCTCATTCATGTTGCAACATGTATCAGTACTTCATTTTCTTTTTATGTCTGAACAATATGCCACTGTATAGATATACCACATTTTGTTTATCCACTTGTCAGTTGGTATACATTTTGGGTTGTTTTGTGCTTTTTGGCTGTCATGAATAGTGTTGTTCTAAGCATTCATGTACAAGTTTTTGAATGGACATAAATAGTATTTTCATTTATCCGTGTATATACTCATAGGAATATAAAAAGATCTTATGTGTAGCACATTGTCAAGGAGTGTTTCGTTCTGTTGTACATAGGGCCATTGAGTCAGACGGATATCACCTAATAACATACTCAGAGGAGTGGTATTGCTGCATCAGATGGTAACTCTGTTTCATCTTTGAGAAATATCCAGGCTAGCGCCAGGCGCGGTGGTGCACCCCTGTAATCCCAGTGGCTCGGGAGGTAGGGGTGGGAGGATCACAAGTTTGAGACCAGAGGCAGTCTGCGTAACTTAGCAAGACCCTGTCTCAAAAAGTAAAAAAAAAAGCTGGTGGCGCTGCTCGGTGGTCCAGCACTTGCAGAGCATGCAATCGCTAGGCCCTGGGTTCAACCCCCAGTAACGAAAAAAAAAAAAAAAAAAAAAAAGAAAGAAAGAAATATCCAGGCTGTTTTCCAAAGCTCCTACACCATTTTAACTCCATTGGTAGTATATGAAAGTCCCAATTTCTCTACATCCTCAGCAATACATGGTATTACCTGACTTTTTGATTCTAGCCTTTCTAGTTGGGTGTGACGTATCTTGTGATTTTTTTTTTTTAAGACAGGATCTTCCTATGTAGTCCAGGCTGGCTTGGAATTTGTGATCCTCCTGCCTCAGTCTCCCCAGTATTGGGATTACAGGCATGCGCCACCACACCCAGCTTCTCCTTGTAGTTTTGATTTACATTTCCCTGATAATAAATGATGTGAAGCATCTTTTCATTTACTTATTGACCATTAACCCTTCATGACTGAAGCATAATTTTGCCAAATACAGAATTTAGGGATGATAATTCTTGCTTCACATGTGAAAAATATGTCACTTCCTTTCTTTCTCCTCCTCCTCCCCCTCCTCCTTTGCAAGTGCTGTATCACTAAGCTGTACCCCCAGCCCATTTTTTTACTTTTTATTTTGAGACAGGGTCATGCTAAATTATGCAGACTGCCTGTGGTCTCCAACTTAGATCCTTCTGCCTCCACCTCTTGAGTTACTGAGATTACAAATGTAAGCCTTCACACCCACTTCTTTTTCTTATCTTCGTGGTTTCTGGTAAGAAATACACTGACACTTTGTCTTTTTCCTATAGATAAGGTATTCTTTCTCTTTTCCTGATTTCAAGATTTTTTTTTCAGTACTGAGAGTGTTGAACCCAGGGCCTCATGCATGCTAGGCAAGTGCTCTACCACTGAGCTGCACTCCTAGCCCCTTTTTAATTCTTTATTTTGAGACAGGGTCTTACTAAGTTACACTGGCTGCCTCTGTTCTCGAACTTGAGATCCTCTTGCCTCAGCCTCCCAAAGTCACTGGGGTTATAGGCATGCCCAGCTCCAGGATTTATTTTTTTTGTCTTTAGTTTTCTGAAGTTTGCTTGTGCTGCTATTATAAATTTCTTTGCTTTACGCTTTTGGGGTTTGCTCAGTTTCATGAATCTCTAGTTTGGTGTCTTTTGCCAAATTTGAGCAATTTTTCAGCCATTATTTCTTCAAATACTTTTTCAGCCCCCATCTTCTTTCTCCTCTCCTCTGAGACTGATGATGTAAATGTCAGATATTTTATTATAGTTTCACAGATCCCTGAGGCCCTGGTTTTTTTCTACTCAGTTTTCTTTCTGTTCAGATTGGGTAATTTCTATTTTTCTATTGTCAAATTCTGTGATTCTTTTCTCTGTTCTCTATTCTGCTTTGGAGGTCATCCATTGAGTTTTTAGTTATGTATAGTGTATTTTTCAGTTGTAAAATTTTCACCTAGTTCTTCATTATAGCTTCTGTTTCTTTGCTGAGAGTTTTGTAGTTTGCATTTTTTAGGCATACTGAGATTTTTCTGGTTCTATTTATGATGCCTGATTTTCAATTGTGTCCTGGATATTTTGGGACTTATGAAACTCTGAATAAGTATTTACATCTAATGGTTAGCAGGCCTCCTCTGGCATCATTCTGCTAGAAAAGGACACCTTATTGCTAGCTCAAGGTAGAAGCTCACATTCCCTGCTGGCCTCTTTAAACACCCCAGAGGGAGAGGAGTGCTTGTTACTGTTAGGGGTAGAATTTCAGGCTCTTCACCAGACCTCTTGTGACACCACCTTGTTGGAGAGTGGGAGGAGCTTCTCATTACGAGTGTGGGCGGAAGTCCAAGATCTCCAGCTGGCCTAAATTGATGGTATGGGGACAGGGGCCTCATTCTCCCTAGGCAGGGATAAAAATCAAGGCTCCCCACCCAGCCTTTGCTGATAGGACTGGGAGTGAGGACTGCAGTTTTATCTCTGATGGCTGAGAAAAGTACAGTGCAGTTCTAATTCAATTATTTCTGTCCTGGTACAGCACTTCTTTCCTGGGCTTTTGGCTACACAGAGCAGACGTTCCTTAGAGCTGTTTTGTCCAAGCCCGTTGGCCTCTTGGGTTGTCAGCTTCTCTAGCACTTAGTCCAGGGAATATGAGGCAGCAAGGAAACTCAGGAACTCAACCATTGTGTCATTCCTCAGTTTCTAGGGTCCCTGGCCTATCTGCCCTCTTCCATTCAGTTTTCAATGTCCTCTTATGTCTGCCTTATATATACTGTCTCAACTTTTTTTGCTATACTTAGCAGGAAGAATAGGGGGAAATGCCTTTACTCCATTTCAATCCAGTTAGCAGTTTTTAAAACTTAGGATTTTGAATAGGTGATACGTTTACTTGGTTCTCTCTTCTGCTTTCCCAGGTCCCCCTGTTAGTGGGGAGTGTGGATCCAGGGTCTGGTGTTACTGTGGCACTGGGGGAGGGATCTGGGAAGGAAGCAGCAAACCTTGGTCTTTGATCACATTTATAAGTGAATTTACAAGTGGACCCAGAAGGGAACTGAGATAGTTTATTTAGAATTGAAAGGAAGAGGGTGAGAGCCAGGGTCGACTGGCGTGGAGTGAACAGGCTGGGGACTTAGGCTGATGTAGAGAGAGAAGAGAGGAGGAGCAGGCTGGGAAGTCAGGTCAGCATGAGGAGAGGGGAGCTGGATAGGAGAAGAAGGAGCAAGTTACACTTTCTGACATAGAAGCCAGAAGGTAGGCAGGTCCAGTAGTGAAGGTCCATGGAACAGCAGCATTTATGCTTCTGAATTACAGGTCAGGAAGTGTGTAGGTCTGGCACTGAGGCTGCGGACATCGCCCAGCATCTACGTAGGGCTGCAGGCATCTGCGTGTGACTGCTGCAGACTTCTGCAGGTTGCTCTGAACATTGCTGAGACCTGTAGACATTGCTGAATTATAGGTGGCCAGACACTGCAAACACCCTGGGATATTGCAGGCTGGACACTGTAAACTGTGGACGTTGTGTATTTCTGGACACTACAGACTATGCATCAAGGGGAGGCACTTTTGGGGTTTTTAAGTTCTTATCTCATTAAGGGGACAGAAATTCCTCCTCTGTCTTTGAGCTTGTCTTCAGATATGTCAAGTTTCTCCCTCTGCTCAGCTTAGGCTGGCCTGCCTGGCCTGTAAAACGGGTCCCTCCCTCCCTCCCTCCTTCCCTCCCTCCTTCCCTCCCTCCTTCCCTCCCTCCCTTTCTTCCTTTTTTCTGTCTTTCTGTCTTTCTGTCTGTCTGTCTGTCTGTCTGTCTGTCTGTCTGTCTGTCTTTCTTTCTTTCTTTCTTTCTTTCTTTCTTTCTTTCTTTCTTTCTTTCGGCGATACTGGGGGTTGAAGCCAGGGCCCCATGCTTGCATGCTTTGCAAGTGCTGGACCACTGAGCTGCACCCTCAGCCCATTTTTTTACTTTTTGAGACAGGGTCTCGCTAAATTACGCAGACTGCCTCTGGTCTCGAACTTTTGATCCTCCTCCCTCTGCCTCCCTAGTCACTGGGATTACAGGCGTGCACCATAGTGCCTGGTTTAAATAGGTCTTTCTTTATTGCAGGAGGGGTCCTGCCTCAAATGAGAATCCCATTCCCTAGCCCAGACATGGAGGCATCTGTGGTCTTCATATGTAAACAGTTTTGGTTACAGATTAGGCAATTTGTAAAGGTGCTACAAGGTTACAGATCAGGGTATCTGTAAAAGGATATTCTCTCTCTCTCTCTCTCTCTGCAGTACTGGGGGTTGAACACAGGGCCTCATGCTTGCATGCTTTGCAAGAGCTTTACCACTGAATTGCACCCCTAGTCCAGTTTTTTACTTTTTGAGACAAGGTCTGGCTAAATTACGCAGACTGCCTCTGGTCTTGAACTTGGGATCCTCCTGCCTCTGCTTCCCAAATTGTTGGGATTATAGGCATGAGCCACCACCAAGGGTATTATCTCAACAACCATGCTGTTTGCAGAGGATGTTATCAAGGAAGTACTGACCAACAGATTAAGGTATTTGTCTCAGAGGAAGCACACATTGATATTCATGTCTCACATGGCTGGGAAGTAGATGGTTGCACAGGACCTTTTATCCCCTTTTCCTGCTTAGCGCCCTCCATCACCCCTAGCACAGAAAACCAGTCTTTATTAAATATTTTGTGGGTAGGTGGTATATGCAAATAAAAGCAACTGAGAAGTCGGGCATGGTAGTGCACACCTGTAATCCCAGTGACTCTGGAGGCAGAGGCAGGGAGATTGCAAGTTTGAGACCAGAGGCAGTCTGCGTAATTTAGCGAGACCCTGTCTCAAAGAGTAAATTAAAAAAAAATGGGCTGGGGGTACAGCTTAGTGGTACAGCACTTGCAAAGCATGCAAGTACGAGGCCCTGAGTTCAAATCCCAGTACCGCAAAAAAAAAAAAAAAAAAAGCAACTGAGAAAATACCTTTCATACTTTCATATACTGGCAATCAATACTGTACATATATTGAACATGGATTTGTTTTTAAAAATTACCATTAAGTCTTAACCTTTTTAGTATGAAGTATTGTACATATTTTGAATAGTGCTGCTATAAATATTCTTAAATATGCCTCCTGTTGTATGTGTGCATATATTCTGTGAGTGGGATCTCTGTCATATTGTGTACATCTTCAACAGTAAACATAGAATGAAAATACATTCCAAAGTGGTTCTATCAGTCCACACGACCATCAACAATGTGAGAGTTTTCATTGCGCCATGCTCTATCCAATACTTGGTATTGTCAGTCTTGTTCATTTAAGACATATTAGGGAGCTGGCGCGGTGTCACACGCCTGTAATCCCAGTGGCTCAGGAGGTGGGGGCAGGAGGATTGCAAATTCTAGACCAGAGGCAGTCTGTGAAACTTACTGAGACCCTGTCTCAAAAATTTAAAAAAATGGGCTGAGGTTGCAGCTCAGTGGTCCAGCACTTGCAAAGCATGCAAGTGCGAGGCCCTGGGTTCAACCCCCAGTACCACAAAAAAAAAAAAAAAAGAAAGAAAGAAAAAAGGAAAAAAAAGACATACTGGGAATCGTGTACTGGGATCTCATTGTAGTTTTAATTTGCATTCCCTGATTACTAAAAATGTCAAACTTTTTCCTATGTTTATCAAAGCCTTGGATTTCCTCCTTTTTTTTCAGTACTGAGGTATTGAACCCAGGGCCTCAGGCATGCTAAGTGCTCTACCACTGAGCTACACCTGCACCTGCCCCCATTTTATTTTGAGACAGGGTCTCAATTTATATAGGTTGCCTTTGCCCTTGGTCTCCTGATCCTCCTGCCTCAGGCTCCCAAGTTTCTAGGATTACAAGCACATACCATGGTGCCCAGATTGGATTTTCCCTTACGTAAAATGCCTTTTCAGATCCTTTGCCCATTTTTCAGTGAAGTAGACTCTTTTTTTCATCCTGATTTGTAGGCAGCCATAATATCTGCTAGCTATGAGCCTTGTGTAAGTAATGTGTTCACAGAGCTCATCTTTGCTGTGTCTTTCTGTTTTGTCTTTTGTTTTTCAGCTTTTTGAGACTGAGTGTCACTATGTAGCCCAGTTGGACTCAAACTTATGATGCTCCTGCCTCAGCCTCCTAAGGGCTGGGGTTACATGCGTGTGCTACCATGCCTAGCTTTTTTTCTCTTTTAATGTTGTCTTTTAAGTGAATGTTTGTTGTTGTTGTTAGGTGCTGTTGGGTTGGGACTGACTCAAAGCAACTCTGTGTGCAGCAGAATGAAACACTCCCCGTGTTTGTACTAGGCACACGATCTTTTTTATGGTTAAGCCCATTGTTGCAGATACTGTGTCATTCCATCTAGTTGAGGGTTTTCCTTTTTTTCATTGACCTGACACTCTCCCAACCATGATATCCTCCAGGGATTGGTCCCTCCTGACATGTCTAAAATACAGAAGATGTAGTCTAGCCATCCTTGTTTCCAAGGAAGAAGACTCTGGTTGCACTTCTTCTAGGATGGATCTTTTGGTTCATTTTGGCAGTCCAGGGTATATTCAATATTCATATCCAGCATTATAATTCAAAACATCAATTCTTCTCCTGTCTCCCTTACTCCATGTCTAGCTTTCACAACCATATAATACAACTGAAAATACTATGGCATGAGTTAAGTGCACCTTTGTCTTCAATGTGTCATCTTTACTTTTCACCACTTTAATGAGGTCTTTTGCAACAACTTTTCCCTATGCAATGTGTCTTGATTTCTTGACTGCTGCTTCCATGTGTGTTGATTGGAGAACCAAGTAAAGCAAAATCTTGGACAACCTCAATCTTTTCTCCATTTATCATGAAGTTGCTTACTGACCCAGTTGTAAGGATTTTTGGTTTGCTGATGTTGAGTCACAATCCATACTGAAGGCTGTGTTCTTTGATCTTCATCAGTAAATGTTTCAAATCCTCCTCACTTTCAGCAAGCAGAGTTGTGCCATCTGCATAACACAGGTTGTAAATGAGTCTTCCTCCAATTGTGATGCTGTATTCTTCTTCATAAAGTCCAGCTTCTTGGATTATTTGTTCAGCATAGAGATTGAAGAGATATGGTAAAAGGATACAGCCCTGACGTACATCTTTCTTGACTTTAAACCAGGCAGTGTTTCCTGTTCTGTTTGAATGACTGCCTCCTGGTACATGTACAGATTCCTCATGAGTACAATTAAGTGCTCTGGTATTCCTGTTCTTTGCAATGTTATCTGTAATTTAGAAGTGTTAAACTTCATTGTAGATAGACTTGCCAGTCTTTTTCTTTATTGTTAATTATTTGTGCATTCCATTTGGGAATTATTTTCCTAATTGAAGGTCAAGAAGCTGGTCACATGTATTATTTTTTAAAGGCTTTATGTTTTTTGCCTTTCACGTTTAGGTGTATAGTCCATCTTGAGTTTTTTGGTTTTCTGGAGTTTTTTCTGATGTGATATGGAGTACAGGTGAGATCGTGTTTTTTTTCCTATATACAATTGCTCTGGCCTCATTTATTGAAAATGTTCTTGTCATTATCTGCTTGCAAAACATTTGATGGAAATCATATGACCACATATGTGGAGCCTGCAGCCGTAGCCCTGTGGCATCCGATCCCGCCAGGTCTCAGAAGCTAAGCGGGGTCTGGCCTGGTTAGTACCTGGATGGGAGACCACCTGGGAACACCAGGTACTGTAGGCTTGGGAGAAGGACCTGGCAACCCCCCCCAAAAAATCAATCTGCCATTGAAAACCCTATGAACAGCAGAGAAGCACTGACAATAGTGTTTCCCCTGTTGTACAGAGGGTCGCTATGAGTCGGATACCGACTTGACGGCACCTAACAACAACAACAACAACATATGTGGATCTGTTTCTTTATTCTGTTCCAGTGCATGATTTATCTACTCTGGTACCAATACCACAATGTCTTAAATTTCTATTGCTTTTGAAGTCTTGAAGTCTTGTAAAGTATGTCCTCACATCTTGCTTTTAGTATTCAAGAGTGTCTTGGCTGGTCTTTGCATTTGCATTTCCATATAAACTTTAGAATTGGTTTGTCAGATTCCACAAAATCTGGTTGTGATGTTGATGAGGGTGGCATTGAACTGATAATTGATTTCTGCTTTTTTTTTTTTTTACCCTACTTGGGGATTGAACCCAGGGCCTCACATACTTTGCAAGTGCTCTAACACTGGGCTGCACCCACAACCCATTTTTTATTTTATTTTTATTTGAAGACAAAGTCTTGCTAAATTATACAGGTTGCCTCTGGTCTTGAACTTGTGATCCTCCTGCCTCAGCCTCTAGAGTTGCTGGGGTTAAAGGCTGGCACCATGCCCGGTTATTGTCTTGATTTAGATGCTTAATGCATGAAAGTTTGGACTGAATTCTTTTGTAACATGAACATTAAAGTCTCTGACTTCCACTCTGATTACCATTTCATTATCCTACAAATTCTTTATGTGTGGTACTGAGGATTAGACTGCAGTCATACCACCCTCAGATCTTGGAAGCTAAGCACGGTTGGGCTTGGTTAGTACTTGGATGGGAGACTGCCTGGGAATACTGGGTACTGTAGGCTTGGGACAAGGACCGGACAGCGCATTCTCAAAACAATCAACCATGAGCTGGGCGTGATGTCGCACGCCTGTAATCCCAGCGGCTTGGGAGGTGGAGCCAGGAGGATGGCAAGTTCGAGACCAGAGGAAGTCTGCGTAACTTAGTGAGACCCTGTCTCAGAAAGTAAAGAAAAAAAAGGGCTGGGGGTGCAGCTCAGTGGTCCAACACTTGCAAAGCATGCAAGCGCGAGGCCCTGGGATCAACCCCCAGTACCACAAAAAAAAAAAAAAAAAAAAAAAATCAACCATCAAAAACTGTGAATAGCAGAGAAGCACTGACGATAGTGCCGGGCATGGCTCAATGTCGGGGAGTGTGTTGTTCTGTTGTACATAGGGTCGCTATGAGTTGGACTCGACGCAATGGCACCTAACAACAACATAATAACTGAGGATTAAGCCCAGGGCCGTGGGCTTGACAAATGCTCTATCACTGGGCTGCACCCCTAGGCCTTAAAAAATGTTTTTTGAGACAGGGTCTCACTAAGTTGCCGACGCTGCCTCTGGCCTCAAATTTAATATCCTCCTGCCTCAGACTCCTGAGTCACTGGAATTACAGGCCTGTGCCACTACATCTGGCTCAAATTCTTACAGATGCTAATTTCATTAGTGTTGAGTCTAGATATATCTAGTGTGTTGTCTTAGACTATAGTCCATTTGTTCCTCAGTAGCCACATGGAATTGGTTCCAGAACTCCCTGTTGTTGTTGTTAGGTGCCGTTGAGTCATGTCCTACTCACAGCAACCCTTATAGGGTTTTCAATGGCTGATTGTTTTTTTCGGGATTGCCTTGGGAGTGGTTTGCCACATTCTTCTCCCATTTTTGTGGTGCTGGGAATCAAACTCAGGACCTCAGAGACTGTAGAGCAGCACTCTACCAACTGAGCTAAATCCCAGCCCGCAGAACCCCCCTACTTAGTCCTTGTTCTGATCCCAGAATTTCTCTATGGAATTTTCTTCATTGCCATCTTCTCAATAGGATTCCTGTCCTTTTTGTAGAACTATCTGCAATTCCCTGAATCCACCATATAGGGTTTTTCTTTGTTGTTTGTTTTTGTGGTACTTGGGAATTGAACCCAAGGCCATGCACATACTTTGAAAGTGCTCTACCACTGGGCTGCACCCTCAGCCCAGTTTTCATTTTTTATCTTGAGACAGAGTCTTGCTAAGTTACGCAGGCTGCCTCTGGCCTCAAACCTACGATCCTCCTGTCTCCACTTCCCAAGTCTCGATTACAGGCATGAGTGACCATGCCTGGTTTACCACATTGTTTTTATTTTCCTTTCTTCACATTTTTGTTCATGCTCCTCTCTTCTAGAGAACTTGTACCCCATCATCTCTGTGTAGCTTGACCTTATACTACCTATATCCCCCTTTCTGTCTTCCTATGTTTGTTAGTCAAGTCTTTAACTTATTTTACATTTTATTCAACTCTGTGTTACCATTGCTTAGCACAACGTTTAGCACATAACTGATCAGGTAATGTTTTGTATTAGTTCCTAACTAGAAGACTTAGGACCCATTTAAATTGTTTCTGATAAAAAACTGACTAAAAGAATTTCAAGGTACTTTTTTTTTTGTAGTACATGGGGATTGAACCCGCGGCCTCATGCATACTTTGCAAGCGCTCTACCACTAAGCTGCACCCCCAGCCCATTTTTTATTTTTCATTTTGAGATGGTCTTGCTAAGTTACATGGTCTGCCTCTGGTCTTGAACTTGCAATCCTCCTTCCTCTGCCTCCCAAGTCACTGGGATTACAGGTGTATGACATCATGCCCAGCCCTAAGTAACGTTTTTATTTCACAAAACCAATTATTTAGTGAAAACTCTCCATGTTACATTATGATAAAAGGCTTTATAAAAACAACTTCCTACCTGTGTTCTCCCATCTTCCCATGCTGACCATGTCACCTTGAACAGGGTTGTATTATTACAGGTCCCAGTGTCATTCGAGGATGTGACTGTGGTCTTCAGCAGGGAGGAGTGGCAGCGCTTAGATTCTGCTCAGCGACACCTATACAGAGATGTGACACTGGAGAACTACCGCCACCTGATCTCAGTGGGTAAGCGTAGGTGCCCTGTGCACCTGCTGTGGGCCTTAGTAGGACATTTCCATTCTCAGCTGAGTGCTCTGCTACTTCTAGAGTGTATGATGGTGTCCACTTTGATTTGGCCGAGATTCTGCAGTCCCTCTCATCTCTGTGATTCTCACTCTGATCCCAGTGAGACATAGGTAACTTTCCTGAAGAGCAAATGGAAAGTGTCATTGATAGGCCTCTGAAACCCAATCAGCTGAACCTAGTCCTGTATCATGTGCTATTCACAGGGTACCAAGTTCCCAAACCAGAGGCCATCTTCAAGTTGGAACAAGGAGAGGGGCCATGGACATTACAGGAGGAAGCACTACATCAGAACTATTCAGGTGAGTGAGTGTGACCCAGGCAGATGGGGGACATAGAAATAAATCTCTTCTCCATGGAGAGGCTAATGCCTTTGAAAGACTGAAGATGACTCATCTTGAAAATTCTAAACTTTTATAGTTGATTGGAAAGAGTTATCATTAGCCAGTCAGATACCTAAACAGTGTCTCCATGTATGACCCTTGTCACATATACGGTCTTCTCTTTTGCTTGTTGTTGTTGTTGTTAGGGGCCGTCAAGTCGGTGTCTGACTCATAGCGATCCTATATACAACAGGTGACACACTATTGTCAGTGATTCTCTGCTATTCATAGGGTTTTCAATGGCAGATTATTTTTGGCGGGGAGGAGTGGGCTGCCAGGTCTTTCTTCCAAGCCTACAGCACCTGGTGTTCCCAGGTGGTCTCTCATCCAAGTACTAACCAGGCCTGACCCTGCTTAGCTTCCGAGATCGGATGCCACAGTGGTATGGCTGCAGGCTCTTTTTTGCTTGGCTGTCTCTAATATCTGTGTCCTAGATGACATACCATTGTATCTTATCCATTGTTGTTTGGTGCCATTGAGTTGAGTCCAACTTCTAGCGACCCTATGTATAAGAGAACAAAACACTACTTGGCACTGTGCCATGCCCAGCACTTTTGTCGGTATTTCTTTGCTATTCATAGGGTTTTTGATAGCTGATTGTTTGGGGAGTGGGCTGCCAGGTCCTTCTCCCAAGCCTATAGCACCTTGTATTCTCAGGCAGTCTCCCATCCAAGGACTAACCAGGTCTCATGCTGCTTAGCTTCTGAGATCTGGTGAGATCAGTTGCCAGGGTGGTATCTAGGACCTTTTTATTTTTTCTGCTCCACTCCTACCCACAAGCTTAGATTCTTTCCCTGTATATCCAGGTGTTTTTAAATTTCTTCTCTTTTACAGTGGTACCTCAGTACTTGACCACAGTACATTCTGGAAGGCAGGTTGCCAATCAGTGCCCCCCCCCCCCCCCCCGCTCCGCTCCCTTTTTTTGTAAGCGCTCAACCACTTAGCCATACCTGCAGCCCAGTTTTTACTTTGTATTTTGAGACAGAGTCTCACTATGTTATTCAGGCTGCCTCTGGCCTCGAACTTGCAGTCCTCCTGCCTCCACCTCCTGAGTTGCTGGGATTAAAGGCGTGCACCACCATACCAAGCTCAACTAGCACTTTTTTTTCCGATGAGAAGTGATATAAATGTGTTTATTGGTTCTAGTACCACGCTGAATGGCTAAGTCAGACACACGTATGCTACTCACATACTTAGCAGGACGTTCTTTTTAAAAATTAGTTGTTGTTCTTACTGTTTTCTGTTAAATTTCTTCTCTTTTACAGTGGTACCTCAGTACTTGACCACAGTACATTCTGGAAGGCAGGTTGCCAATCAGTGCCCCCCACCCCCCGCTCCGCTCCCTTTTTTTTTGTAAGCGCTCAACCACTTAGCCATACCTGCAGCCCATTTTTTACTTTGTATTTTGAGACAGAGTCTCACTTCATTTTTGGTACCAGAACATATCTAGCCATGATGACCATATGGTATGTGTGTATGCCAGTGGTGCCAAAAATACATATGCACATTTTATCTATGATTACTTTTCAAAGCTGAATTGAATTATAATTGTAATTCAGTTTGAGTGCCTCTTTTAATTGCAGAAGTGAAACATCACTTGTATTCATCTTTTGTTATCGATATATATTATTATAATTTTAATACTTGAAATGTATATACATTTTTGGCACCCTCTGTTTATACATTAAAAAACACCATGAGATCATGAACACAGCACCAGGATAGATTTTTACTATTTGAAATCTATGTACAAAGTGATACTTTTTCCTTTCTTTCACCCAGAAGCATCACAGGTAAGTGTGGCATCTCATACAGGTTTTAACATGGTGGTCAAGTGCCAAGCAGGTGGCTGGGCACTGAACCAGAATTCTCTCAAAAATATTGGTCAAGGACCAAACTGTTCAATTGCCAAGGTACCACTGTATTCTAATTCCCCATATCTATATGTTATGCCTCCTGCCATGGCAACTAACGTGTAATCCATGAGTTTGTGTGGTATTCTTTTAAAGCATAAAGTGTTAGTTCATAAGAATACATTTTTAGTGAGTGCATATGATATGTGTGATATGTCTTAATTCTGCTCCTTTTTTCCCCACTCATCCCTTAGATATGTCCATACTATAGTACATTCATCTGGCTTTGTTCTTCAGATTGCTGTGTAGTATCCCACAGTGTGCCAGCACCTCATCTTACTTAACCATTCTTCTAGTCATGAACACTGAACTCCCACTTAATACAAACAACTCTACAATAAATTCACATATAAATTTCCCCTTATGGGATGTGAGAATTTCTCAAGGTTGTGTGCAGATGGGAGTTTGCATAATCACTGACTATTCTCAGCCTGAATTATTTTTTTTTGTGTGTGTGTGTGTGTATGATGCTGGAGATTGAACTCAGTGCCTCACACATGTTAAACATGCACTGTACCACTCAGCTACACCCTGAGCCCCTCATGCTGAGTTTGTCTGAGTACTACTATATTGTTCTCAGATTGTCTGCATTGGACTATACTCCAAGCAACAGTGCACAAGGGCTCTTGCTTTCCCAGTGTTTCCACTAACAATTACTAGTGCCAGAGTTTCTCATTTTTTGGCCAATGTTAGGTATAAAGTAGCATCTCATTTTTTAAATTTTACAGGTGTCTAATATCTAGTTTGGGAGAGGGATCTGGCAACCCCTTCAAAAGAACCAGCCACTGAAAACCCTATGAATTGCAGAGAAGCACTAACAATAGTATTTTGCCTGTTGTACATAGGGTTGCCATGAGTTGGACACCGACTCAACGGCACCTAACAACAGCAACAACAATATCTAGTTTGGGGTTGGGAATTAGCTCAGTTGGTAGAGCGCTGCTTTGCAGTCTCTGAGGTCCCAAGTGCAATTCCCAGCACAGCCAACATGGGAGAAGGACGTGGCAATCCACTCCCGTGACAATCCTGAAACAATCAGCCATTGAAAACCCTCTAAGGATTGCTATGAATTGGATATGACTCGATGGCACCTAACAACAACAACATCTAGTTTGAGCATTATTTACTTGTTAGAAGAATTTCCCTCCTACAAATCACCTTGCTCATAACATTTCCATTGTCTCAATTGAGCTTCCTCAATTGTCTGTTTCTTACTGATTTGTATCCAATTTATTATTTGCCCTTTTTACTAGCCTCCTCTACTTCATTTCCCCCATAAATGGGGCCTCCTGGGTTCCCTGTCTGCTGTCCACTGGTCTTTTCTTCATGTCTGTGCAGTGATCCAGCTGTACTTACATTCTGATGGCTCCTCTTTGGACATCCTCAGTGTATCTTTCACTGGTACTTTACTATTATTTTTAGCTGCATAGAGAGTTCCTGAGATGCTTCTCTTGATCCTCAGCACATTGGCAGTCAGAAGTATCACCTCATTTATCAGAAATCCTTCTCATCTTCCAAATTTTGTCATACTCTATCAGTATTTCTTCAATATTTCCTATCAGCCAATTTTTTTTGTGTGTGGTACCGGGGTGATGAACCCAGGGCCTCATGCGTACTTTGCAAGTGCTGAGCTGCACCCCAGCACCACTGAGCTGCACCCCCAGCACCTTTTATATTTGTTATCTTCAGATGGGGTCTTGCTAAGTGACCCAGCCTGCCTCTGGCCTTGAACTTGTAATCCTCCTGCCTCAGCCTCCCAAGTCATTGGGAGTGTAGACGGCACCACTCAGCCCTGCCCTATCAGCCATTTTTAAATTAAACACTCAGCAATGCCTACTGCTTTTCCTTTTTAGCAAATCTTGTTTTCCGTAATCAGTTCTCACTTCATCTCTCAGTTTATCTACTCAAATCTCAGTGAGAGCATTAACAAACCAGCTCTGTATTTTCTTCTGTCTGGACTATGATTACAGCCAGCAGTCTGTATTCACAGATCCACACCCATGAATTCAACCAACCATGAACTGAAAATATTAAAAAAAATATCTGCATTAAACAAGTAGACTCTTTTCCTTGTCATTATTACCTAAATAATACAGTATAGTGATTATTTATATAGTATTCACATTATATAAGTAACCTAGAGCAGATTTAAAGTATATGGGAGTATGTGTGTAGGTTCTGTGTAAATATTATGTCATTTTATATACAAAACTTGAGCATCCACAGATTTTGCTATCTGTATGCAATCCTCGAACCATTCACCCCCAGATACAAAGAGATGATTATTCTCTTCTTGATTAGATTTGCTTTCGTTCTTATAAGTTCACTTTAAATGCTAATGACAGAATTCACTGTCTGAAATGTTCTATTTATCTTGTCATGAGCTATCTGAGACAAACTTACAATTATTCCCTATTGCCTGGTATGTGATAATTAAACTCTCCTTTCAAAGAAATAAGATGGCCACCACCTCCAATTCAAACTTGTATCTGTATGTTTCCCATAACCTCTTCTCTCCTCCATTTTAATGTACTAGGGGATTGATGGGCTGGGGTTTATCTCAGTTGGTAGAACACCTGCTCTGCACCCCCTGAGGACTTAGTTTCGACCCCCAGCCCTGCAAAAATGGGAAAAGGATGTGGCAGTCCACTCCTGAAGCAATCCTGAAACAATCAGCCATTGAAAACCCTATGAGGGTCGCTATGAATTGGACCTGACTTGACAGCACCTAGAAACAATGACGAGGGGATTGAACTCAGGGCCTCACACATACTAGGCAAGTATTCTACCATTGAGGTGAACGCCCAGCCCCTTTTCTTACTTCTATTTTTTTATTTTGAGACAAGGTCTCACTAAGTTGTGCAGTGTTGCCACTAGCTTCGAACTGGTGATCCTCCTAACGTCAGCCTTCTGAGTTGCTGGGATTACAGGTGCTCACCACCCCACCTGGCTATATTAATGTAACGTTTCCTTAATGTCTACCAAATGTGATAGTCTTCTATGACTCTGACTCTATTCTGTCTATTCAGATGATACATTTTCTGCCTTGTGACCAGATTTTACCTGTGCCATGCAGAGGCTCTTTTTTTTTTTCTTTAATTGGAAATTAGTGGCTCTTTTTTTTAATGGTGCTGGAGATTGAACCCAAGATCTCACTCATGCTAACCACATGCTGTACTGCTGAGCTATGCCCCTAGCCATGCATTGGCTCTTAAGTAGTCTAGTATATATGGTTCTTTCCTTTTTCTTATCCTCCATCTTACAGGAACTAAGAAAAGCACAGGATTTTAGATTGTGAGGTAACTGAGGTTTTTACTTTGATGTTTTTAGAAAGTCTCCAGAATTAGCTGGGTGCAGTGGTGCATGCCTATAATCCCAGCGATACTGGAGGGAGAGGCAGGAGGATCGCAAGTTTGAGGTCAGAGGCAGCCCGCCTACCCTAGTGAGAATCTTGGTCAAAATAAAAAGTGAAAAATGGGCTGTGGGTGTGGCTCAGTGGTAGAGCACTTGCAAAATCATGTGTGAGGCCCTGGGTCTAACTCCCCAGTACCAGGGGAAAAAAAAAGTCTTCAGGATTAAAAGCTAGTTTCTTTAATAAATTTTTTTTTTTTTTTGGTTAGGGGACGTAGCTCAGTGGTAAAGGACTTGCCTAGCATGAACAAGGCTCTGGGTTCAATCCGTAGCACTGCAAAGAAAGTTAATATATTGATTAAATTAGTGAATTTAATTAAATTAAACATTAATTTTTAATTGGCAAGTAAAAATTCCCTTCTCTCCCCTTCTTTTACCTTCCCTTCCTGTCCCGTCAGGTCCGTTCCCATGTCTTCCAGTCCTGTCTCTTCCGTTCCAGTCCTGTCCCTTCCCTTCCCCTCCTTTCCCCTCTCTTCCCTTCCCTTCCTTTCTCTTCCCATCCCTTTCTGTCCCTTCCCTTCCTGTCTTTTCCATTCCTGTCCCTTCTGTTCACATCCCTTCACGCCCCTCCCTTCCCTTCCCATCTGATCCCTTCTCTTCCATTCCTGTCTGATTCGTTGCCTTCCCTTCTCATCCCTTCCCATCCCTTCCTTTCCTGTCCTCTCCCATCCCTTCCATTCTCGTCCCTTCCCTTCCCATCCCTTCCCTTCCC